>OZ007554.1:187473305-187661445 GCA_963931855.1 Philhelius festivus | reverse complement strand
GTATGTGTCGATGGAGTATGGAGTAAGTTTGCCTGTGCAAAAACCAGACATGGCTCTATATAGATGTTGTCATAAACGGCTTTAAATTTGATGAATAGATGGTGATGATTGTGCTTCTTGGGTTTTCCGCAGGACCTGGCCGATTGCAAAGATTTGGTCAAGTGTTGACTAAACCGGCCTTAAACTGCACTGATAGGAGCCAATCAGATTTTTGTCCAAGTTTCTTAGGGTTCTGTATGTGATGTTTAGAAGACGGATTCCTCTTGATACAATCGGCATAAGTGAGGAATTCTAATTCCTTGTAGATCGGGGAAACTATCGTTTGATTCCATTCTTCAGGCATAGTCCCTTCTAGCCAAGTTTGTTGAAATAATTTGATGATTGTATGTTTACTGTCATCCCATTTTCAACCGCTTTGAACAGCTCCGCAGAAAAGCCATCTGCGCCATTTGCACATTTCCTTAGAAGTGCCTTTAGCAGCAAGAAATTCACCTTAATGTTTTTTTTCCCAAAAAACTGTAACCCCTAAATACAATTTGAATTTGGCATGCGAATATATCTAATGCGCCATATCATATCCCGAAGAAAATTTCCTTTGTTCGCTTAGCGGAGTAATATTCACCTCCTGCAATTTGCTTAGTCGTGAATGAGGTAAGCATATTAACGTGCTCACTTTATCAACAGAAAAAATAACCTTCCCAACTAAAGATGTGCATCTGGATTAAGCTTATCATTAAGTCTTCACATGATAAACATAATTTGCTCTGTCATTTCATCCAAATGACAAATGAGCATTCGCAGAAACACAAACACATTTCCAATCACATTCATAACCTCAACGAATCCAGTTGATCCCCACTTAATGATTTATATTGTTTGCAAATAAAATTTATTTCATCCGTTTTCTCATACGCTGGATTACACCCAGAAATCCATGAGATAAATTCATACGAAACAAACGTCGCAAACGCTCAAGCGAAAAATTCAATTTGATGGTGTGACCGCAGCCATATGCTTTTCCTCCGAAGAAGGACCTTTATCTTCACGATGATGATGTGACGGTAGTGGTCGTATCCTCGTCATCGGGACGGAACATAGACAACTGAAACGATGATGATGATGACGCCGACGACGACGCCACAGATGAAGAACAAGACCATGTCTACGAAACCATTTCCTCCCTCCATTTATCTAATAAGGAGCCAAGAGATATAGGTAATATACGAAACATCATAATTTAACACTAATGGAATTTTTCCCTTTGGTCTGCCGGTTTTGTTTGTGTGCTTGGTGCAGGGGTGACATTGTTTCCTTCACCCTTTGCCACATGCATTCCGCACTTAAGGTCTCTTCTGCTGATGGTGGTAATAAATGCGAACGGCAATCACTTGCTCCGTTAAACACAATCAAACGTTTCTATTCGTCTATTGGTTGCCTTTATGTCCAGCTCATGGCTATTATAACCCTTTCTGTTCCATTAAGGCCATGGCGATGGGTTTCAAAGTTATAAACTATCTTTCATTAGTTTTCTTGGCATTCAAGTGTCCCGCCAACTTAGATATGGTCTGTACGGAGAAAAGGGTTAATTAAGATGACGTCAAGCCTCACAGCAGAAAGATTGATTAAGCGTTTGTTAATTAGTCCAGTATTAAGTTCAAATTGTCTGGAAAGCGAAAGAATTGAGGTAAATTCCATACTAAGTCGGACATTTTGAGCAATTTTGCGCTTTATTTAACCCAGCCGAAAGGAAATGAGGGAGAAAATGTGAAAGGTTTGTTTGTTTGGGTAATTCTTTATAGATGAGATGAGGAAAAATGCTTCCCAGCTGAATATCCCTCAAATTGAATTTCCGACGAAATGATATTTTTATTTTATGATCGAATTGCACCTAATGAAATAGGGAGGACGAATGTTTTTCGTTTTTTTTTGGGAAAATAGAAATACCGTAAGAGATATGATAGAAGGAAGATAACATAAATCGAAGATAAATTGAATTTCCCGAAATGTTTTTATGCTGCTTAAGTAAGTTTTTCAGTTAGTTAAATATATTTCGGATTCATTTTAACAATTTTGGCAATGTCAATGATTTCTTTTTCGGATTGGCCACCTTCAATATGATGAAGTTGCAAAAAAACGGATTGTAAAGGGTGTTCCCTAATTGGGGTTAAGGATGGAATAGCACATCGGATAAATGACCGCTATGGCTTTGCTGGCAAGTACGTACACTTTTATTGAAATTTTCTATGACCGTTTCGCATGAATGTGGCTGAATTTTATTAATACACCTCTTCCAAGGAATTGGTGGTCGTGGGCTTGTTTGCATAGACTTTTGACATCAAAAATCCCAAAGCAAAATGTCCAATGGCGTTAAATCGCAAGATCTGGAAGGCCGAGTCTCATCGCAAAAACGGCCGATTATACCATAGGGAAATACCTCACGCAGGAGTTGAATTGTTCCTCTCGATGTTGTAATGAAGCATTACAACTCTGCGCCCCCCCCCCCCCCCCCCCGTAGCTACAGACCTGTCCAATCGTTTATTTCCGCTACCGCACCACAGCTAAACCCTATTCCAACCCTGAATCCCCTATCCAACAAGGTCCCATATTAACCTATTCAAGACACCCCCCATGCTACGGACCTGTGAAAAATAACATAAAAGGAATACCTACCAAAGCGACAACATGCTCCCATAGCATGTGTTTACTGCAAGCCATGGCCAGCAACTGATTAGAAAGGAGCTTATCAGTGGAAATAGATCAGTAGCTCAATTACACCACACTAACTACGCAATACCAACAACAACTACTAGGAATGGTGAGTTGATAACAAGAGGTTATCTACGAAGAAGGAAGAACTCCACTGAAAGCAGCAACTGGGCAACGATCAAGAACCTCGATGGTGGGTTTTCGAACAATAAAAGGAGAGATCATTCGTCCTCTTTCCGGTCGCCCCCTTGTATTATCAACTATGGCCTAGAACTAAGATGGTGAGTTAAGGCTCATACAAGAACTGACTACCCTCTTACCGCCCACCTGCAACCATAAGTAATCGCAGTAAGAGACAACGTATAGTTAAATAGGATGCCACCCGCCGCCGCCCGCACCATTAAAATGAATGTGGAGGAAAATAATGTTAAATAGAAAATAGCAATGACGTAGCGAAAGAGGGCATATTGTGTGTAAATGTGCGCTTCATAACTTTACAACTCACGCATAGTTTGGCTGAAAAGTATAATAAAAGACTGCCATACGTTCGACTAAAACACAGAGTGCGGTGGACCATTACCAGGGAAACATCAAGTGATAGAGTGTGGCGAGCTCCCAACAAGTAAACGTCAAGATCAATTAAGGAAGGTAATTGAGTTTGAAGACTTTCCCCCACCAGTGGTAAGGGGTCTCAAACGATTTGACATAAGATTTGCCAGATTCGTCTATGATTTGCGGGATTCGTCCGTGATTTGCCAGATTCGTCTGTGGTTTGCCGGATTCGTCCGTGATTTGCCAGATTCGTCTGTGATTTTCCGGATTCGTCTGTGATTTGTCGGATTCGTCCGTGATTTGCCAGATTCGTCTGTGATTTGCCGGATTCGTCTGTGATTTGTCGGATTCGTCCGTGATTTGCCAGATTCGTCTGTGATTTGCCGGATTCGTCTGTGATTTGCCGGATTCGTCCGTGAATTGCCAGATTCGTCTGTGATTTGCCGGATTCGTTCGTGATTTGCCAGATTCATCCGTGATTTGCCGGATTCGTCCGTGATTTGCCAGATTCGTCTGTGATTTGCCGGATTCGTCCGTGATTTGCCAGATTCGTCTGTGATTAGCAGGTTTTGACCGTGATTTGCCGGATTCGTCCGTGATTTGCCAGATTCGTCTGTGATTTGCCGGATTCGTCCGTGATTTGCCAGGTTCGTCTGTGATTTGCCGGTTTCGACCGTGATTTGCCAGATTCGTCTGTGATTTGCCGGATTCGTCTGTGATTTGTCGGATTCGTCCGTGATTTGCCAGATTCGTCTGTGATTTGCCGGATTCGTCCGTGATTTGTCGGATTCGTCCGTGATTTGCCAGATTCGTCTGTGATTTGCCGGATTCGTCCGTGATTTGCCAGGTTCGTCTGTGATTTGCCGGTTTCGACCGTGATTTGCCAGATTCGTCTGTGATTTGCCGGATTCGTCTGTGATTTGTCGGATTCGTCCGTGATTTGCCAGATTCGTCTGTGATTTGCCGGATTCGTCCGTGATTTGTCGGATTCGTCCGTGATTTGCCAGATTCGTCTGTGATTTGCCGGATTCGTCTGTGATTTGTCGGATTCGTCCGTGATTTGCCAGATTCGTCTGTGATTTGCCGGATTCGTCCGTGATTTGCCAGATTCGTCTGTGATTAGCCGGTTTTGACCGTGATTTGCCGGATTCTTCCGTGATTTGCCAGATTCGTCTGTGATTTGCCGGATTCGTCCGTGATTTGCCAGGTTCGTCTGTGATTTGCCGGTTTCGACCGTGATTTGCCGGATTCGTCCGTGATTTGCTAGATTCATCTATGATTACCGGATTCAACTGAGGACTGCCAGCATCAGGAGCGAAGTGCCATCTGTACCCGTCCATCTACACTCTGTCTGCGTACAGAAACCAGGCGAATACACTTAGAGGATATCTACAGAGAATAAATCCACATAGAAGAACGAACCAAGTATACCAACAAAGAAAACCATTAATTATTGAAATTGTATATAAATTAATAAATGTAAATTAAGTTAAGTTTGCTTTTCGATATTTTTTTAAATAAAGGAATATTGACGTTAAAATCTGGAGTTAGTACTACTTTAGATTGAACCCCGGTAGACCGGCGAGCAAAACCTCAGCCTTTGACAAAAGTACATCAAAATGTATGGCATGTGGCACCGTGTGGCACGTCTTGTTAAAACCACATGTTTGTCACATCAATATCTTGTAATTTAGGCACTAAAAACAGTGTTATCATGTTACGATGACGAATTGAATAGATTCATTTTCGAAGAATGTTAATGTCTGAAATGTATCCAGCCCAAAATCCTAACCGAACAGTCACGCGTTGTGTATGCATTTGTTTCTCAACAATTACTCGTGGGTTTTCTGAACCCCAAATGTGACAATTTTGAGGATTAACAAAGACCTTCATCAATGAAGATTATTTTGTTCAAAAAATCAGCATCCACTTGTTGTTCCAAAATCCATTCTACGAACTCTCTCGAAACTGCATGGTCAATAGTCTTTAGTTCTTGAGTCAATTTAACTTTGTTGAATTTCCAAGTCTTTCGTGGAAATTCGCTGTAGAGAGCTTCTCGAAATGCTCAATTCTTGACTACGGTGCCGAATTGATGTTTCTGTACTGTCAACAAAACTCTTGCGAACTGCTTTGATGTTTTCTATTGAACGACTTGCGACAGGACACCTAGAGTGTTTAAAATCCAGTCTTCTCTTCACAGCTAATGGCCTTAAGTCACTATGACGGCCATACATCTATTATTTTTAAAATATTTCTCAACAATGAAAACGAGTTGTTCTTTCGTATAGTGCTCCATTTTGAACTAACCCTGAACTGTCAGATGTCACATTATTTTCCGTTGGCAGCACTGTACTATTAAATTGAACAAAATTCAGATTAAAGAGTCGTTTGGGGTAAGAGTGTTCACATTGCGCTTTGGGATGAAATTCTAAAAAAGTCCTGCAACTTCAGGAAGTCCAACAGTAAAAAGTCTAGCGGGATAATTCACGTCACCTCTGCGAGAGATAATCTTACCCTTTAACCGTTCATGCAGAATTTCAGAATTTCAGTACCGTTTTGCTGGTCTAGGTCCATGGGGTTCCATTTACGACCATAAGAAATTGGTTATCATCGTTCTGTAGCGCTCGCCGTTGAGGGTGGTCACTACCAAGGTCATTCTTGAAAAAGTACGGACCAATGATGCCACCGCACAGTGCGTCAACTAGTGGACAAAAATAAAAATGCAATTTCTATGTTTTAAATTCTAAACCTGTTTTAGAACATCTTGAATTACTTAAATTTGTTTTTTTTTCTTATTCGTGGATATGCGGGACTTTTGTGAGCAATTCGAAAATGGATTTGTTTTGATAGAAAACACATGAAAAATTCCTCAAATTAAGTAAATTCCTTCTCTCTTGCGATACTGGCACCATCGGGCGGTGAGGCTAAGTACTTATCGGACCGCCTTCGTATATGTCATTTGCTATAGGTATGTTAATATTAGCAGGATTTTGCTTAAACCTTTTTCCTCTGATCCTTCCAACTATAGCCAATAAGTCTCCTGCCTAACATCGGGATGGTTTTTGAAATAGTTATTAGCAAGTCTATTTTGTTCGTTTGTGAAGAAAAGCTGAACCAATTCGGGTTCAAAAGAAATCACTCGGCAGTGCATGCAATTACAAAACTAGTTTCAGACATTAACTGGAATTTAAATGCAAAAAGGCTGCCTGCCTAGTTGATATCGAAAAAGCCTTTAACACAATTTGGATCGATGGGTTAGTTTATAAACTTATCAGGTATGAGTTCCCACCTCATCTCACAAGGATGATAACCTCGATGGTATACGGGAAGAAATTTGTCATAACAGATAGAGAATACACGACTGCTGAAGTTTTTAGTGTCACAAACGGTCTTCGGCAGGGCACAGTTACTGCACCAGCTCTTTTCAATATCTACATTTCTGAAATACTTAAGGAGCTCGATGATTCACTGGCGTTCCCCGACGATGCAACTCTGTATGCAAGTGGCTCTAAAATTGAAGACATCCAAACTCGACTCCAAAGCAAATTTGTTAAGTTTCAAGCTTTCTGCTCAAACTGGAAGCTTCAAATAAACTATGGAAAATGTGACACCATACTGTTTTGCATTCCAATAAAATGCGGTAATTCAGATTTGAGACGCAACTGGAAAAATGTACGAATAACGAGTTCAAATGGTGCTCACATCGAATCAAAGACCATGGTGAGATATTTGGGTGTTCAGCTAGACAAATTCTCGTACTATAATGAGCACATAAATACCCAGTTAGAGAAGGCAAGAAGGGCATTCATGGACCTCAAAAGTCCATTTTATTCCAAGTATCTGCGATCCGATGTGAAGATTATTTTTTACCAAGCATTCGTTCGTCCAATTCTGACTTATGCGAGTCCAGTATGGTGGAACATTAACCCATCATATATGGAAAAGCTTCGAGTTTTCGAGCACAAATGTCTAGGAGCTTGTATGCAGATGTATAGAAGTGCACATTCTGACTTTCGGCATTACGTTTCTAATAAAAAACTATTGGATGCTTCCGGAGTGTCTATAATTGCTGGGAGTTCCCTTTGAATATAAAAATGTTATTCTTGAACCAAATTTATGGCCAGATGGTATTAAAATTAGGTCGTTCCAGAAAAAAAAACTTATAAATCATGACGACATTCAACATAAAATGAATAGTAAAAACTCCCCAAGGAACCGCCCAATTAAAGCTTTTTACCACAATGCAAGTGGAATGAGAACCAAAATAAACGACTTTTTTGCTGGATCCTCACATCTTGACTATGATGTCATTGTTATCACTGAGACCTGGCTTCATGGTGGAATATTATCATCTGAGATTATAGATAGTAAATTACGAGTATATACTGAATTCCTTGATTACCGATTTTAAAGTGCATCAGATGCCATACTCAGATCACATGCCAATTGTTGTTTCACTAAATTGCGGAAAAAATGAAAATGAAGGAAGTGTGAGCATGAAACTATTGCCTAAGCTGAAGTGGAAAGACGCTAAGGCCACTTCTTATAGAAGAGAGCTAGACTCATGTCTGATGAGACGCCAAACAGTGAATTTAAAAGAAATTGGGGATTGTATCAAGGCAGCGTACCCGGAATCGAACCATTGCAGACGAGATGAGGAGTATAAAGAGCCATGGTTTGATAAAGCATGCATGATGGCAAGGAAATTATCTTACGCCTGGCTGAACCAGTATAGACGCCATAATGAAGTCACCGCAAAGCTTATATATATTGAATGTAATCGGAATTTTAAAGCACTATGCAAAGTGAAAAAGGAGGCATTCTACGAAAGAGAAGCGAGAAGACTTGCACAATGTAGGAACACAAGTGAATTCTGGAAGACAGTTCAGAGGCTTAATGGCAAAGTTTACGTTATAAACAGAAATTTGAACTGTGATACCTTGATGATACACTTCAATCAACTGCTTAATCTCAGCTCCTTGAGTACTCATATGATACAATATGCTCAACCCAGCTTTTATGATGAACTACTTGACCAGCCAATCTTACAGTATGAGGTAACTGCATCGCTAAAAAGTCTCAAGGATGGTAAAGCAGCAGGATCTGATAGAATACCTTCGGAATTCTATCGATATGGAACATATGAGCTTCTCAAGAATCTAACAGGCGTATATAATATCATACTGGAGCACGGGAGTATACCTAAAGAATTCAAAGAAGCGCTGATTTTCCCCATTCATAAAAAGGGCAGCACAATGGATCCTTCAAACTATAGAGGTATTTCATTCTTGAATGCATCCTATAAAATATTCACAACGATACTGCAGAATCGACTTAGAGCGTGGATTGACGCAAACAACCTTATTAAAGAATTCCAAGCGGGTTTCAGGCCGGGATACTCTACTGTAGATCACATCTTTGTTCTCAGAAGTATCGCAGATTCGTTTCTGTCTAGAAATAGGAAATTATATACTTTCTTTGTAGATTTCAAGGCTGCATTTGATACAATAGACCGAAACGCGTTAATGTACAAGATGTTTGGATTGGGAATGTCACACAGATTTGGACGTGTTTTGCAGAACCTGTACATGGAAACCACTGCAGCAGTATGGGATGGTGAAAATATTTCGAGATGGTTCCAAACTAAGTCTGGTGTACGCCAAGGCTGCACACTCAGCCCAAGCTTGTTTGCGCTTTTCATCAATGACATTACGGATTTTTTGCCAGGAGGTATAGAATATGAAGAAACCATTATCAAAGTACTCCTTTTTGCGGATGATATTGTGCTGTTTGCTTACTCACCGGAATCCCTTCAGCTCATGATAAACAAGCTTTATGAATATTGCACTATGTGGAAATTAGTTGTTAGCTTGGACAAGTCAAAAGTTTTGGTATTTAAAAAAGGAGGAGGAAGATCTAACTCGAGGGAACAATGGACATACAACAATGAAAGGATAGAGGTCGTCCAGGAATACAAATATTTAGGAGTTTATTTAACCAAAAACCTCAGTATGGAAAGGCATCTTACCGAAAAGCTAGCGAAAGCTAAGACCTCAATCAATGTTGCATGGAAGGAAATTTTTAGCAATAGTCATATAACACATAGCAGCAAATTCAAAGTGTTTGAGTCTGTGGCAGAGTCAACCTTGTTGTATGCAGCTCAGGTTTGGGGAGGTAAAAGGTATGAAACCGCTGAAAAACTTCTCCGATTTTATATCAAACGGATATTTCGGCTTCCTTCAA
This sequence comes from Philhelius festivus, assembly GCA_963931855.1. Classification (NCBI taxonomy): domain Eukaryota; kingdom Metazoa; phylum Arthropoda; class Insecta; order Diptera; family Syrphidae; genus Philhelius; species Philhelius festivus. The sequence goes on along the minus strand of OZ007554.1, from coordinate 187,651,944 downwards.
ATACCCCTAATTATATGATCATGTTAGAAACAGGAATTTCCCCAATATTTATCAAAACACTTAAACTGCAAGTTGATTTCATAATTAATGCGCTGAACATGCCCGATTATCGTCTTCCAAAAAAAGCAGCTCTTCAAGCGATAAGAAGCAGATCTGGATGGTTCAAGGATTGGATTCAACTAACACAGGAAACTGGTATAGAGTTAAACCTTGATGACTACAGTACTTGGAAGCCCTTATTGTATCAACTGATTTCAACCTTAGATGATCGTTTTAGATTGCAATATGCTGAAGAAGCACATGAATCCATACACAGGATGATTTACAGTAAGCTGAACCACAATCTTAACAATTACAACTATTTTCGGGACGACTGCACGATTGAACAAATAACATGTATGTTCAGACTGAGAGGTGAACTTTTGAATCTCAACTTTATACCGCACCGTGATGATCTACCCATATTTTGCGGAATGTGTAATATGGCAGAAAGAGAAGATATTTTTCATTTTCTTGGGAGATGTCCCGTACTCAGAGAAACAAGAAGACACGTCTTTGGAAGTGATTTTTTATCTGAAGAGTTATCAATAAAATATCTCAACGAATTAGATGTACCCAAAATGTTTAAATTTTGTAAAACTGCACTTATGTATCGAAGAAGAATCTTAAGCGAAAATTTTTGATTTCTATTTTTTATTTTATATTTTTAAACGAAATTGATTTGTTACATTTATAAATTTTTTAATTTTCATATAAGTTGTCAATCAGGCAGACGGCAAAGCCATGCTTTAATGATTGTAAATAATGTAAAACCTACCATTTATAGAGCAATAAAATTTAATCTAATCTAATCTAAATCTACTGTCTTCCGAAAAGATAGATGTCTTACCGCTGATAATAATCGAGGTGGAGGTTTATTAGTTGCTGTAAAAAATGGCTTAGTATGTAAAAATATATCTTTACCGTGTGAAGATATAGAACAGTTATCTGTTGTTATAAATGTTAAAAATTATTTAAATATTGATTGGAAATTAATTTTTTTAGTTAGTTATGTTCCTCCAAGAAGTGAGTTGAAAATTTATGAAAAACATTTATCCAACATTGAATTCATTAACAAATCACATATGAAAGATTTCGAAACAATTTGTATATTAGGTGATTTTAATTTGGGCAATGTAAATTGGTTTTGGTCAGACGATGATAAAATGTTTATACCAGCAAATATGGTTAAAGACTATGAATATGCTTTTATTGATTATGTTTATGCCTTGAACTTACATCAAATAAATGATGTTTATAATTCACTATATAGATTATTGGACCTTGTTTTTATATGCGAAAATGATATTAAAGTAAATGTAATAAAGTGTCCTTTTCCTTTGCTAAACAATTCTGTTCATCATGAGCAGATTGAGTTAAAATTTGAATTTTACAATCCTTGTATAACTGAGTGTACACATAAACTTAATTATGCAAAAACAAATTTTTTGCATTTAATACTTGGCTAGATACGATTAACTGGGAAATTGAATTTAATAATAAAAGTTTACAATTTGCTTATAATCGTTTCGTAGAGATTCTCATGACTGGGGTTGAAAATTTTGTCCCATTGTCCTCTAATAAAAAATATGGTAAACCTTCTTGGTATAATAGACAACTTCCTCATTTAAAAAACTTGAGAACTAAAGCCTTTAAAAAATATAAAAACTCTGGTAAAGAACTCGATTTCGCAATTTTTTGTAAATTACGAAAAGATTTTAATGTTTTAAGTAAATTCTTACACAAGAATTATGTCATGGGCATGGAAAGTAAACTTAAAGAAGATAGTAGATGCTTCTGGTCATTCATTAAGTCTAAACGTTGTTCATATGGACTACCAAAAATAATGGAGTATGGTTCTATTGTAGCAAATAATACTCAATCAGCTTGTGAACTCTTTGCTTAGTTTTTCGAGACTGTGTATACGAAGTCCGATGTAAACTTGAACCAAGATACAATATGTAATACACCAATAGACTTAGGATCGTTGGTTTTAATATTAACGATATCACCTATGCAATTAAGCAACTTAAACCAAATACAGTCCCGGGAGCTGATGGTATCCCAGCTTGCTTTTTAACAAATTGTACTAATAGCCTAAGCTTAGCTTTGCTCAATATTTTTAATATGTCATTACGTGAAGGAATTTTCCTTAGTGAATGGAAAATATCTCATCTTGTCCCAATCTACAAAGCTGGCTCAAAAAATAATGTTGAAAACTACAGAGGTATTAGCAAACTTTCTGCAATCCCAAAGTTATTCGAAAGTATAGTCAAAAATAAGATTGAATTTTTTGTAAAAGAGCATATTTCTGAGCTGCAACATGGATTTGTGAGTGGTAGATCCACATCAACAAATCTTTCGTATTTTTCTTCCTCCGCCATTAACTTTATTGAAAAAAGAAAGCAAGTTGATGTCATATACACTGATTTCAGTAAAGCTTTTGACTCGGTTAATCATACTATACTTATAGAAAAATTAAGACGCTTTGGATTTCATTCAAAGCTTCTGGATTGGATTGGATCGTTTTTGAAAAACAGAGTACAGTTAGTAAAACTTGGATATTTCTTCTCCAGAGCATTCCACTGTACATCGGGGGTTCCGCAAGGCAGTCATCTAGGACCGCTGCTATTTATTATTTTCATAAATGATATAACAATTTTTTTCCAATTCGCACAGGTTCTTCTCTATGGAGATGATTTAAAAATGTTCGCAAGCATATCAAATATAAATTATTGCTGTAGTATGCAAAAAGATTTAGAATTTTTAGTATTATGGTGCAAGAAAAATAATCTTTTACTTAACATAGGAAAATGCAACGTCATCTCATTTCATAGAATCGCGGCGTCTATTAAATATAGTTACTCAATAGATTCTGTCCTTTTGAATAGGTTGAATAAAATTAAAGATCTTGGAGTAATTTTTGATCGTACTTTATCATTTAGTGATCATGTCGATTATATTACGACAAAAGCAAATTCTATGATAGGATTTATCAAACGAAATACAGAAGAGTTTAGCGATCCACATGCTCTTTTATGTCTTTATTTTGCTTTAGTAAGATCAATTCTTGAATACTGCGATATTGTTTGGTGCCCCGCTTTTCAGGTGCAATCTATTCGTATTGAAAAAAAAGTTATGAAGCAATATGCATATTTCTATGTATCTCTAGACTGGATATCCGCAGAAAAACCCATGACATAATGTTTGTGAGAGATATCTTATGTTATCATAATAAAATGTCCAAAACTGCTAGCTTTACTTTTAATATATGCTCCCGGAAGACCACTTAGACAACGGTATTTTCTTTTTCAGCCTTATCATAGAACTAATTATGGATCAAATGAACCTCTAACAAGATGCATATCAAATTTTAACTCAATTTGCAACCAAATTGAATTAAGTAAATCAAGGCAAATGTTTAAAAATTCTCTGATTAACTTATGATATTTAATGATGTATGTACATATTTTTGTTTTTGTTTCTTTTAAGTTATTATGTATGTACCTATATTTATATTTAAGTCTAATTAATCTGTTAGCTTTAAGCTTGTAGATGAATAAATAAATAAATAAATTGACAATGTCATACCAGACCTCGGGAGGAATCACTTCGCACGATCGTCGAGCGTGCTGGAAAACGAATTTATTTCCGGTTTATTTTACCCGAACCCTGGGTATTTCAGAAATGCCTTGGAGACTGGACACATTCCTCCAGAGACATTCTTGTTTCTGGATGCACATGACTATCTATCTGACTCTATAAACATACCAATAATATATCATGCTGCAAGGAGAGCAACAGATAATAGAATCCTTTATGAGCCTTTTGCGTCGGGGGATGAGAATACTAATCTAAGATACTGCAAATCGGTTAAATCGCGAAAAAATACTGGTGGCTAGACTGGGTTGAAGCTAACAGCTAAAACTAGGTCCTGCTATGTGTTATATGATCTGACGATGGTGGTATGAGTAGACTTATGTCTACGTCCTCTGCTATTCGGCGGACCAGCGATCACATGACGTGGCCTGGTCCTAGATTAAGTTAGTTTGGAAGTTTTAGTTTTTAGTTTTAGATTTTAAGTCAAAATACATAAAAATTCGTTACGGCTGTGCTATAGGTTTTATTTCACGTTTTCCTATAAACAAAATATACGCGCATACAAAAAGAAAAACCTTTAAATACAAATTGAATAAGAAAACTTAGTACAAATCATACTATTTAAAAAAAAAAAAAAAAAAACATGTAATGAGAACCGTAAATGTCATTTGCTCCAATTATTGTTATAATTAACAAATGTGTATTAGTTTTTAAGATTATTTAGGCTATCAATAAAAATTGTAATAGATCTTAGGGAATAAATAAACATTTAAAAAAAAATATCTTTGTCTGTCAAATATTTCGAATTTGTAGTCATTGCCTCTTTAAAAAAGTAAAATCTTTGAGAATACATTTAAGAATCGTGCCTGTAGAAGGAATGCCTCCAAAAATTCCCTGAGCGTGTATCAAATTGATAGACTTGTTTAAATCCTATTTGAATCTTCTTAAAATCTTAACTCTCATCCTCATTGTCCCATGACATATCCTCTTGAAGTATTGTTGAAAGAAATTCTTGAAAAAAAACACAGTGTTCCCCAATACAAACCAATTCACATACTCGCATGAACTCACCCTATCAAGTTACAATTAGCCGACCTGTCAACTTATCGATGATGGTGACGCACACGGTTCCATTCGACAGGCTTAACTTGTCATAGAATTTTGATTCATCCGAAAAAGCGCATTAACCTCCTAATGCTGCCAAGACCTTGTTTTGACAGTTGCTCATTCAAATTCGACTTCATTTGATTGTGAACACGAAGCTTTGTTTTTTTTTTTTGTTTGATTGTAATCTCCTGTATCGTGCGTTTGTCCAATACCAACTTCGCCTACAAAGAAATCCAACTGATACTTCGTTAATTAATTAAATTAAACTGTCGAATCGTTTGGTTCTCGTGGCAATAATAATTTCCGTTCTGAACAAATTTACATTTTGCCAGACAGTCTTACATAAATGTATGTAGACTAAGAGCCCGTTTAGGTTGTGTACGTCTTAATTTTGGTTTTGGAAAAATGTGAACAATGCCACCCTTGCCATAATACCGTGTGACATGTTAAATTAAATGCCACCCTCGACTCCTATTCTGTTGGCGTTTTGCTTGACTCGAATTCGTTTTCATTCCATTTGAAGTCTCCTCAAATCCGAGTTCATGTTTGCATGCTGCGCATTGCTCAGTTCGGTTGATGTGGGTTCGGTGTATTCTCCAGACCCCGTGTCTCCAGGCGATATGAATCTTAATAAATTCCTGAATTTCGAATTTGATTTCCATTTTTGTTTGTGTGTGTCTCTTTCTCTCTCTCTTTAGAGAATTTAATAGGAGTCGAATTTAATTGAGGGGGGGTACAGATTGGGTTCTTTTCTTTCGGGAAGCACGCAAACTTCATTAGAAAAGCTTTTCAAGGTAGTTACACAAATTATTGCAATTAATCATATTTCGCTTAGCGAGAATTTGTGGTTGGATTTATTGTGTTTTCCTGCTTTTTTCGTCCTGAAGTGAATAATGTCCCAAACTTTGCTGTGAATAATTGCCTAATAATGTATTTTATTTTTTATTTGATTCGTGTTGTTTTTTTTTTTTGTTGTGTACGAGTATATGAAAATTAACTACTTGCCGTTTTTAATGGTAATTAAATTAATTGAGGTTTTTGAAATGAGTGAAAGTGCGTATAATTGATGGAAGTCGCCTAATGCTGTTGTTGGGAATTTGGGTTTCTTATAGTCGTTTAGGAAGGAATTAAATACTAACAGGTTGCTAGTTAGGAGAAAGTATCCAGTTGGGGGGCTGTTTGTTAATTGAAGTGAATTTTTGTAATGCAAAATAAAATTAGAGCTTGATGTGATTTATCACCAACCAATTCCAAGTTATTAAATAAGAAAAAAAAATCGTTAGGAACCTCTAAGCAATTATGAATATTCGTAGCTTAACGAATTAGCGAATAAAAGGAGTGCTGGTAATTGAGCAAACTATTTCGTTTAGATAAAAGGTTTTGTTACAAGAGCTGAACTGTGTAACGAAGTTACACCTTTTAATATAATTATCAGTATCACCAAAGAATGCAAAACCCCAAGATTCTACTTCGATTACTCTTCCGAATGAATTAGCCAACAACCATTGCAAACCACCGAAGCGTTCTTGCAATATTCAGAAGAGGACACACAGTTGCCGCAGGCTACGACCTAAGCATCAAATTACGAGGAAGTATTGCATACCTCAAGGCGCCCACGCAAAAATGCAAAAGAGGACACAATGGCGGATGGCGACGTCAGCAAACAAATTTCGTTCGTGGGTTTTACAATCCACATCTGGTTATGGCAGCAAAGTCCACAAGTAAGAGTTGTAAATTCAACGAGAGAGATTCTTCGTGCCACCGTGTCTTTTTGTACCAATCCAGTGTACAAGGTAAAGATCATCTCAATAAGAAGCACACTGCTAGTCGCATATACCAGGTAGAAGCTTCGATACTTTTTGGCTTCCGCCGTTAAATACCCCTTTCGCTCTCCTCCTCCTTTAATGTTAGATTAGACTAGAGACTTTATCTCAATTTCCCAATCTTCACTGTCTGAGTCTATTCTCCTCCGCCGCCGTAGTTAAGACTAGGGACTCTAACCTAATTTTCGCTGTCTTAACCTCATTCGAAAAGCTTAGACTAGGGACTCTATCCTAACCTTTGCTGTCCAAGCTTCCGCCGCCGTAGCTCAGACTAGGGACTTTATCCCTATCTTCACTGTCTGAGTCTCCTCTCCTCCGTCGCTAGTTAAGGCTAGGGACTCTGTTCCAACCTTCGCTGTCTGAACCTCTTCTGAAAAAAACTTAGACTAGGGACTCTATCCCAACCTTCGCTGTCTAAGGTCTAAGCCTCGTAGTTAAGACCTGAAAGATCTTGATATTCACAAGTCTGCTGGCCTGGATAGTATCCCTTCTATTGTTCTGAAGAGGTGTTCTTCAACGCTGGCAAATCCACTGCGTAAGCTTTTCCATCTATCGTACTCTACTGGTCTCTTTCCTCTCTTTCCGAGTGGATGGAAAACACTATCTGTCCAGCCTGTTCCTAAGAATCAATCAATCAATCAATGTTTTACTCTCGTCCAATTGCACTTACGTCCCTTCTTTTAAAGGCTACAGAAACTATGATACATTTTCATTTCAATTTTAAAACCAATGTTCATCGGCACCTACTTACTCTACTTTAAAAATTCCCCCATCGCTCGTGCTAGTTTTTTGTTCAACATTAGAGGGGTCTTAATAACCCCTTGAGAGCGTGTGAATTATAAAAAAGTAAATGTTTACTTCTAAACACCGTTTTAGGCACAATTTATCAGTCGTTTAGTCCTTAAACTTAATTCAATGCAAAAAAATATTTATTGACTTCAATGTTCAAAACGTTCGATCTCTAGCCTGATGTACTGAATTTGGTGCACCAAGAAGATAGAATTTTCCTTCTTTCTTGGTTCCTTGTTCCCTCTAGAATGTTGACTTAATACGACATCAGTCTTCATTACGAGCGTTGGTATTCATTCGGTCTTTTGTGGCCCAGCTAACTTTACCGTTAGATACTTTTAACCTCGTATCAGGTTATGATCAAGATCAACAACAACTTATCTTGTGCGTTGATAGGATCATGATCAGCTAAGGTCAGGTCGGATTGCTGCGGTGTTACTTTAATTTTTAATAGTCCAACCCTGTGCAAAGCGATTATGACCATAAATACGGGGTCTCTAATTTATAGTAGTGATATGAGCAAATTTATAAACCCTGAGGAAGAAATAAATGGCTGGCGAGTAATTCAGGCACTAACGAGCTCTTTCGCAATTCATGGCAGGGTCCGTCATACTCTTTGCTTTATCCGGATATATCAGCTCCTTCGGGTCATGCCCATCAACCATCTCGTGGGAACTCCGTTTTTACTTTGTATCATCTGCCGACATAGAGGACGAAAATTTAGCCTCCAGACAAGATTCTAAAAGTACCGGGGGATTTTGGGCAACTCAAACAATCAGGAAGTACAGGCAGAACTGTTCGCCTGTGCTTCTTGAAACGACTAATACCAACCCGTTTTTTCGTGTAGTAACGCCAGTCATAGAACCGCTGCCCTAGGTAAGAAAAGATAATTAGCGAGCGAATGTTTCAAGAAGCCTTCCTTTATTTTTGTTGACAATATTGCCAGAAATTTTGAATGTCGGAACAGTCCATGAACACGCCTCTAAAACACCAAAAGATCGAGGAAGATTTGACACACCTATAATAAACCCCGAACACTTGATATGATACACATATCCAGCCAAGAAATATAGCTCGGATCGTTGCTACCTGTAAGAATCACTGGCCAATAGGCATTTCTTACAACAGCTTACTATCGTAGAACCAGCAGGAAAAGTAAACTTTATGACGAACTTTGGAAACTTCTGTATCTTGCCTCTAGTTGTATTCCTTAGACCGCGAGCTAGACGAACTGTGATCATTTCATTGATTCTGTACCAATCAACAAGCTGTCTAATTTTGCACAGCGTAGATGATTCCGGATGCGGGCGATGGTGATCCCACTCCTGATGATTGTGCTAAACCAAACACATGTCATGTCTCAACAAAAAAACATATTGAACTGAATCTAATCTGGATGACTGCTTGATATATTCTCCACAATTCTCCATATCAATTCCATGCATCCACATGATCAAAGAAGTGATGGTATAAAAACGGCGCACTTCAGCGCTAACTAGGCCATAGACATAATCTTTTGTAGGACACCTCCTTTTGTGCACACCGCTTTCTGCTATAGGATCTCTGCATCTCCACGACTTCACGCTAGCTCAAGACATTCTTCTTCCTCCTCAAGAGGCACTTCTCGTTTTTCCTTCGCTCAATGTAGAGCTTGTGCGAGGAGTTGGTTTTCTCTGGTCCGTTTAAGCTCTGTTCGACTGAGCGAATTCGGAGTCAAATCAGGTTGAATTTGGAACGAAAAAGTCATTGTTTGGTGTGGATTTTCGGCTGGTGGCATTATCTGTCCATATTTCTTTGATAACCACGATGGCCAGGAAATCACTGTCAACTGTGAACGCTTATCGGTCGATGATTACCAATTTCTTTTAGCCCGAATTGAACGATATTGACACCGTAGGAATGTAGTTTCAACAGGAAGGCGGCGTTACGTGCCACATAGCTCGTAGCACAATGGACATTTTGCGCCAGCGATTTCTGCATATGGCTATCTCACGCGGAGGCGTTGTGAACTAGCCGCCGAAATCGTGTGATTTGACCCTGTTAGACTTTTTTTTTCTGAAGTTTTCTTAAGTCACCGGACTTTGCCAATAAACCGCAAGCCGCAATTGCCCTGAAAGTCAACAAAATCAATGCCATTGGTCAAATTCAGCTTAATTTCTGCCTGAGGTATAGAAATTTGGATGTTTCGTATGCGCACTATACAGCAAAGCGGGCATTTGAATAATGATATATTGCATACTTTATGGCGTCTAAACAAATTAAACAATGTCAATTATATTTTAGTCACAGTTTGTTTTATTCAAATTTAGCGTTAGGAAACGCTTAATGAAAAGTCTCAACTTAACTCCACTGTTTTGAACAAGTTTATCCACTTTTACTCCTTTTTATCTAAATTTCGCCTCCGTCTAGTGTTTAGTCAATAAAATATACAAAAACACAAACGGATTGCCACATCACATCACGAAATTTGATATTTGAATTTGTTTGTCAGCGCCGCACTACCAAAGTCAAATTGGATTTTTATGTCCGGAAACCGCATCACAAGCCAACAATATCGGCAAAGAAATAAAAAACTAAGAATACTTTGTCGCGCCTTATGTTTTTATAGTCTTTGACAAAAACCCCTGAAAAAAACAAAATTCATACACAATTGAGTTATCCAGTTTTAACTTATTCCATGAAAAGGAATATATTCACATTCAATTGTCCTTTCTTTGTAACCCTTTCGCTGAGAAAGTAGATTTTTTTTTGTTTTCCCGGAAAAACTTACGACCCTGGATTTTTTCCCACATGAAAACCACTGGAGAACCAACAACAACTTGTAGGGAAATTTGCTTCCTGTCTCTGGAAAAAAAACATGGAAATATGCACAACGGGGACTGTGATGTCTGTTGATATTAGTTGGGGTTACCTTCATTGGATTGCTATAGGGTGGTTTCGCCCAGCAAGGGTGAAATACACAAACTTGTCTCTATTTATATTTCGGTTAAGGAACTGCAGCTATTTTATTGCTTCGGCATTGTTTTCGCTGTCTCAAATGGAGCACAGTTTATGCAATTTAAGGAATTTATGAGGTTACTCAAGCAAATTTGCCTGTTAAGGAGCATTCGATTTGAGATCCTCGTATGATGTAGGAATAAGCTGAAATTAGATTGGAGGTTTTGGTATGACAAATAAAAATATATTATATTCTCTTGGATATGAGGAAGTTTATTTTTCCAAAAATGAAGGTAAGCGACACATGTATTGGAATTTAGTGAAGTTCATTATTGTTCGTTAGCAGGGAAGAGGCGCAAACAAAATTTACCACGACTACTATAATTCATCATACTGTAGTACCATGGGTGTCATGTTGATTTAGGATGATAAATAAATAATCTCACGTTGCTCCAGCTCCACAAACCCCCCGCCCCTGTTTTAGTGGCCAAATTTGAGACGAAGGGTCCGATAATCAATCACCCAAGATTGGACCAAATCATCGCCATGGTCCGTGAAAGTTTTTAGTAGAACCCGAGGCAGTCAATTTTTCAACATGCACAAGAAATCAATCTATCGCAGACTTTAACTTGACGAATTTAGCTTCCGGACTTGAGTTCGACCTCGTAGAATATCCAACTGACTATAGGAGCTCCAATTTCATGACTATAGACAACGCCATTTGTTCGCTGACTGGGCTTCATATTGTTTGGAAGAGGACCCAATATTTTGGCCAAAAAACCATCTTGAGGTGAGGTGGATTTTTGGTTGAATGGCAAGTAAAATTGTCGTATATGGGACGACACCAACCGACACGAGGTTTACCCAGATGACAATGCATTCTCATAAAGTTACACTTTGAAGTGGATTTTGGGCCGTCATTGCCAGTACTTTTTTGATCCATATAGATCTAGACGACATGTAGTTCCAGAAGAACGGTTCGTGTCAAACGGACGTCACGATTGACATTCTACATGAACGAACCTTTTAGAGGTGACGTGAATTGGCCCCCCAAGATAATGCGATTTAACCCCGCTAGACTTTTTCTTGTGATGTTTCCTGAAGTCACCGGTCTAGACTAATGAACCATAATCGACCGATGCCTTTAAGGTGAACATAGGACAGAACTTCGCTCAGTCGGATTTGTGCGGAAGAGCCGTTGAAAATTGGACTACTCGGATCCGTGCCACCGTAAGAAGCCGAGACATACGAGTACATGTACCTTTGATTTTTTTTGTATACTTTGATATGCAATAGTTTTGAAACTTTTAGGAGCTTCTTTATAAAAAAGTAATACCTAGATTTCCAATTTTTTTTTATTAAATTATAGATGGTAAAGATTAATCAAAAGATAAAAAGTTTTAGCGAAATTCTCGGAACCGTTTTCGAGAAAAATACGATTTTCGAAAACCATTTTTTAACATTTGTATGGAAGGTACCGTTAGTGTTAGATAAAACAATTTGTTTTTCTCAAATCTTGTAGATTATGCTAGGAAACTTTGATTTGTCAAGTTTGAAAAAATTGACCATGGGGTTTTCGAAATATTGAGTTTCCAAAAAAAAAATTTGGATTTTCCTTTTAAAATCCAAAAAATAAAAAATTGAAAATTTGAATATGTTATAATATTTAAACTTAGAAGAGCTTTAGCATAAAAAAAAAAATGGTTTAAATCGGTTGTACCGTTTTCGAGAAAATCAAAAACAACAAAAATGGACCCAGGGCGGCTACCAAAAAAAACGTGTGGGGGAAAAAATTAAAACCCATATCTACCAAGTTTGAAGAAAATCGGCCGAGCCGTTCAGGCTGTAGTCGAACCGACAGACAGACAGACAGAATTGCGAGACCCACTTTTTTGGTCTTCGCTATCATCGTAATGTCAACTTTGATCAAAATCTAGAGTTCGATTTTTTTCCGAATGCATAACTTGCCTTATAGTACCTATAAGTCGCAAGTAGAAATTATAAGTCTGTACCGGTTTCTTAAAAAAAAATAAAAAAATAAGCTTTTATATACAAAATTTTAAAATATTTTTATGAAAAAATTTTGGAACGCCAATTTAATTATTACTAGCCTTTCGCCTTGTGTCGAAATTCGACAGAAAATGATATCTAAAAAACCAATGTAGCTTAAAAAATCTGAATTAATTGAAATTTAAAGTAAGTTTTTTGTTTAATTTTATTTTTTTGAGATGTGCACAATGTTCGACAGTGCAAAAACAAATATGACCCACAGTGTGTTAATGCGTTTCTCAAGTATATTCTGCACATCTCCGCAACTGTGGCATTCCAACCATAAAAAATTAATCGAAATCGTTTAAATACTTTTGGAGAAAGTGGTACCACAAAATTTATTTAAGGCTATTTATATATAGATTTCTTGAATAAAAATTGAATCTACAAAAAACATATTGAGCCGTTTCTGAGATATCGAATTTTCCAAAAAAAAAATTCAAAAAAAAAAAAAAATTGTTTTTTTTTTAAGTTTTGAAATGCAATGTTTTTCAATCTTTTTAGAAGCTCCTCTATAAAAAATTGCATTGAAATCTGTTATGTCGATAATGAGAAATTCTAAATTTGAAAAAATGGTTCTATGGTAGGTACAGTCAGTAATATCTTGATTTCAAATTTTTTTATTAAATTATGGATCGTAAATCAAAAGAAAAAAATTTTCAGCGAAATTCTTTACACCGTTTTCGATAAAAATACAATTTTCGAAAATCATTTTTTAACATTTTTATGGAGGGTGCCCTTATTTTTAGGTAAAATAATTTTTTTTCTTACATCGTGTAATCTATGTTAAGAATTTTTTATTTATCAAGTTTTAAAAAAAATCGAGCATGGGGTTTTCTGAAAAATTTAAAAACAAATTAATATTTAAAGTGCTAAGGAGCTTTAGCATAAGAAAATTTATCAAAATTGGTTGTACTGTTTTTGAGAAAATGAAAACCCAAAAATTGGTTTCAATTGGGGTACCAAAAATAACCATTTTTTGGATTTTTTTTAACCATTTCCTAGCTTTAACTAAATGATTTTTTTTGAATTTTTGTTTTTAAAAAAGAAATACAGTCGACTCCCTCTAAGTCAAACTCCCTCTAAGTCGAAGTTCCCTCTAACTCGAACTTTTTAGCCGTATTTTTGCATTCCCCTCAATTTTCCATACAAAAACTTTCCTCTAAGTCGAACTCCCTCTAAATCGAAGTTCCCTCTAACTCGAACACATTCTCTTGATTATTGACCTATTTTCTTTCCCTCTAAGTCGAATTTTTCTTTCTTTTGCCTACAAAAATTAAAAAAAATTTCTCTCAAATCGCAACTCGTTATTATTTGAAATTGTTATTAAAACATCAAGCACGCACTCGAAAACTTTGATTCTCTATGTTGCATCGCCTGCGCCGTCACCGTCTCCTCAAAAAGATATTCATATTCATAAAAATTGCAATGCAATAAAAAAAACATTTGTTGGTTGGATTCAATTCCATTCCAACTTCCAAACATTTTATGCTTTATTGGAAAGCAGTAAAACTATACCACTGAAGTTCTCTTAAATTATTGTGAGTCTGTGTATTGGAAAAGAAAAGGGGAACGTGGCGGTGAGATTCCAATTGCAATACATGTGCATATTTGCGGACGTGCGGCTTATGAGTTTCATAGTTAGTTTTTTTTTACTTGAAAGTATCTAAGTAAAAAATTGAGATACATATGTATCTTCGTTCCAGTAAGATTCCAATTAATTATTTCTTTATTTTATTCGTTATTTAATTCAATAAATCATTAAAAAAAAAAAACTCTCTCTTACTCGAATTTTTCTAAAACTCCCTCTAACTCGAACTAGTTTTGATATCCCGTGAAAGTTCGACTTAGAGGGAGTCGACTGTATTTATAAAATTTGGAAAAAAAAAATCGAATGGCAGGCACCGTTTTTTCCGTCTTAAAAAAAAAAGAAAAAAACGTGAGTGGGGGGAAAACTAAAAATACTATCGACCGACCGGCTTAGGCTGTAGTCGTAAAGACAGACGGACAGAATTGCGAGATCCATTTTTTTAGTCTTCGCTATCATTAGGCGTTTTTATTTTTGAGTTCAGAACAGAGCCTGAGTTGTCAAAAATAAATTTGTGCGCTCTATGAGCTCAGAATAAAATAACTGAGCAGACAGAGTAAAATGCTTAACACAAGCATTTGACAGATGGAAATTTGACAAAAAAAATTGCGACAGCTAAGTATTCAGATGTGTTTCAAAAGAATACTCAGACCGATCAGAGCACGCTTGGTTCAGAAGATGTTCGGAACATGCTTGGAATCTGTTCGGAGCTCTATACTAAACTAAAAGAAGAAAAACGCCTATTGTAATCTCAACTTTGATCAAAATCTCGGGTTCGATTTTTTTCCGAATGCATAACTTGCCTTATAGTACCTATAAGTCGCAAGCAAACAGAACAGGCGTTCTTTAAGTACCTTGGTATCTGGTTGGATCAGTATTTGTATTTCGATAGACTCACAAATGCTGTTTTGACGATTGCCAGTGAGCTTTTGTTATGACAAAACGGTTGGCAACCTTACAGCAGAGTGAAGCTGACTTGCTATACTTGCCCCTTATCTAGCCAATGTTTGCCTTTGGGTGCCCGGTATGGTTTCACGTTGCCCCATCTCAAATAGAAAATTCTAGGGTTTTTTAGGAGCAGTGATTATACTCTTCCAACTACATGAGTTCCATTCAACGGAGCCACCATAGAATAAAGTAGATAATTTTTGGTTAAAACTGATAAAATTGGATGAGCGATATCCTAGACAAACAGTTTAAGTTTTAGTGCTTACTTTCCTAAAGACAAATACTACAATGGAGTGCCTGGGACTATATCCCGGCCAATGAAATCCTCTACTCAAACAGTCAACGGCTAGTCCAGGATAGAAGGCTGTTCCGCTGATTTACTGTGTCGGCGTCGGTCGTAGAACATTTGATAGGCGACTCTTAATACTCGAGACTTCCTCGCACAAGATGTAGCAGTAATACTGTGTTCGATACTTACCGAAGAGATAGAGTAAATTTTCCAGCCGCTACCACATACAAACAAAAGAAAACAATTTTTTTTTGTCATGGCTATGGCCATGGAAAATTGCTTCCATCTTAGCCGTTCGAACTCAATAGAAAATTAAAGGTTCCAGCCATTCCTGTCGAGAAAAGGCATGCAGGAATGTTTGAGAGTTGTAAGTCACGAGACATTTTGGTTAAATGTTTATGATTCTCCAGTTTCCGGAGACCCAACTGTCATTTGATTTTTTCATTTCTTATAAAAAGTCGAAAAATCTACTCGTATCTTCAAAAATCCCCTGCGCCACGCCAGTCTTTATCCGCTCTGCTTTGACAAATCAAATTTTGTAAATTATTGGAAGATCAAAAAATATTATGCTCAACATAATGGCAACTACAGTTAACAGATGTGCAAGTCATTAGAGGGCATTTACCCGTTTAAATTGAATCAAGCCATACTTCAAAACCTATCCATCCATCTATACTCGTATTCGGCATCACACAGAGCCACCCTTGTCGATGGGTGGTGGTGAGATTTTGTTTGGTAACACTTGACATTTCGATTCAATTCAAATGAAATTGTAACGATTTTTTTTTGTGTTGAACATCCACTCATATTGCAAAGTCAAAATTTCCGTCAAGGATTTTCGCTTTTCCATTGAATGGACCCAAACACGGAAAACCAGTCCATCATCCGTGCGAAGGTACGAAGTCAACCCTTATCTCAAGTGGGCTATTCAAAAACGATCAGAATCACCACCCCTCTAGTCATCATCATCGTCACCATTCAATGGTGCGGGGGTGGCGGAGGCGAAGGGTGCGAGGTTATTGTATGTGAGTGAGTGTGTTTAAGCCGATAAACGTCATAATTCGTCAGTGATGCGAGCCGAATGTGGTCATAATTGCTGTCTGCAATATTTACAACCAAACCAAAACCATCATCCACCCCCTCCTTATTCGGCCGTCTTCCTCGAATAAATTCACTATACGCGAGTCGAATACGAGCAATCCACAACTACACCACGCGAATGTCCTTTTGCGAGAGGGTTTTCATATTTTCATGTTGAAAAGGGGGCGCAATAAATATTCATTTGAGGGTGAAATCTGTTGTAAATACATTTATAATAGAGTTTAACCGTAATGACGGAAATAATTCAATTGTATTTTAGAAAAAAAAAAAAACTTTCGGATGTACTCGTAGTATACTAACCTCTCTCGCTAGACTTTTTTTTACGGCACAAAGGGGGTGACTTCAATGATGGGCTGTTTATTATGTTTATTAACTTAATGGGCCAGAAAATCAAAGAATATTTTGCGTAAATTCAATCAAGTTCCATATTCATTGTTTGTTGTGAAATAAAATCGAATAAGGAATTGAATTGAATTTTTCATTGCACAGCATTATGCCGGAAGTGTTTTTGTGTATGAATAATTTGTTTGTGATGTCCTTGATATAAATTATTACTATGTTTTTAATATAATACCTTCTAAGTGCCTATGATTTTTCAACAGATGGCTCTCGGATTGTAAATATTTATGTGCAAATTCTGGGGCTAACACTGAAAGACTAAAGTTGGTAAAATTACTTAAATTCGTTGCTCACATCTGCAAACTAGATTAGCTGAAGTTAAATGCAAACCAGGATCAGTATTGTACAGAGAAGTGGTTTTGATTCGAAACGGCCGTGTAGTTTCTTCTATTATAAGTTTTTTAAGCCTTTGGTAGAGATCTTTATTACGGATTTTCCATTATGGGTTACTTAAGTTCTATTTATATGTTATGTACAGTGAATTGTGAGCAAGATATAATTGAAATTATTTATTTGTTTAAATAGCTCATTTATGCCATTAAGTATGGTGTATAACATCATTCAAATGTCGGCCGCAGTTTTGCTGGGTGGCGCTCACCCGAAATGTCCAATTTTCTAAAACTGGAGCCCGCATGCATCAAGCTGATTTTGATCATTGGTATTGATTATGTTGCCTTTCCGGGCAGTGGAGATTTGTGGTTAGGATAAGGATAGACCTGTAATTTAAGAAAACTCCTGAAGAACAAGTCTAAAATTGCCAAATAGCACGATCTCAGTGGTCAAATCATATAGCCTCGAGAGATAACCATGTTTGGAATCACTTGTGCAAAATGTCTATTGCGGCACGTAGTGCAGCCTTCCTGTTGAAACAACATGTCGTTGCTGTCTATATAATCCAATTTGGACCAAAAGAAATTACAGTCGACACTCTCTAAGTCGAAGTTCCGTCTAACTCGAACACATTCTCTTGATTATTGACCTATTTTCTTTCCCTCTAAGTCAATTTTCTTTTGCCGAAAAAAAAATTTAAAAAATCTCTCAAATCACAACCCGTTATTCTTTGTAAATCAAAGCTGTTTTCAAGTGGTTCGAAAGTATGCGTGGCTGGCAATAGTTTGCCAGTTAGTGGTCCAATCTTAAAAAAAAAGCTCTGGAATATGCAAACAGCTTAGGTTTTCTTGATTTCAAGGCAAGTGAAGGTTGGCTGACCAGATTTAAAAATAGGCACAATATTCTTGGCAAAATTTTATCTGGTGAAAGCGCTTCTGTTGATAAGACAAAAGCCGATGAATGGAAACAACAGATATCAGAGGTGGTCAGAGGATTCAAACCAGAAGACATACTCGTATTTAATGTCAATGAAACGGGATTTTTTATTCAAATGTTTGCCGACACGTACCTTGGCTTTTAAAGGGGAAAAATTTTTTGGAGGTAAGCACAGTAAAGAAAGGGTGAATGGTCTTTGGACTTGGGGATCCAACATGAGTAGATCAGAAAAACTATAGCTTCAGGTTATAGGGAAAAGCAAAAATCCTCGTTGTTTCAATAAAATTAAAACTTTGCCGGTGGACTATGTAGCAGACCATCGTTGTTGGATGACATCAGACTTTTTCACAAGTTGGCTTTTGAAACAGCCAACGGACATGAGTACAATACAAAATTTTAAAGTACACTATTAGCGCCGTCTTCTCACCAAGATCTTAAGGGTTTGGACCCAACCCAAAAAAAAAAAAAAAAAAACCATTTAAGTCTGCGACGTGGGATGACGAAGATGATATTCCGCTTAACTTACTTAGATGTAAAGGGTTTTTCAACAGGGACGCTACAAAAGTAGAGCGACAGGGACAGCAAACGACGCCATATTTCTTGCCGCTCTTTTGACATTTCTCTTCAGTAAGGTTTGCCATTTCATGATGGAAAGATATACGAGCCAACAACGAGTCGAAATTATTAAAATTTACTACCGAAATTCGGAGTCAGTGGCCCTCAACGTTAAGAGCGCTACGTCCAATTTATGGTCGTCATAATCGTCCTAGCAGATCAACAATTGAGCGTCTAGTGGAAAAATTTAAATCCACAGGCACAGTACAAAATGTTCCCGTGCCAGTGAGACAAAGAAGTGCCCGTGGTATCGAGAATATTGCTGGCGTGCCCGTGATGGCCATGCAAAAGAAATCGAGTTCCATACATAATGGCATCGAACGTACTTTCACAGGAATAAAGAATTTCATTGATATCCAAAACCGTTTTTGTTTTATTTAAAAAAACTTTTGAAGCGCTCTTATTGAAAAACCCGATATTAACAAAGACACCCAAGAAATCGAGACAATCTGGGAAAGGCTAACAGAAGCTCATTAAAATGTTGAAGGCGTACATTAAAGGACTATGTTGAAGTCGATGACTGAATCGTAGCCACTGAAATACCTGATAAAGAGTCAATTTTGGAAGCAGATGCTGATGATACTAATGACGGTGAAAATGGAGCTGAAGAAGAAGATGAAGCTGAAATAATAGTCTTTAAAATACCAGGGAAAAATGAAATTGAAAATGCAATTGGTTACATTGCAATCTTCAATTGAAATGACTTACGATGTGCCAGATGAAATTCAAAATTGCTTATTTAAAATAGAATCTTTTAAAAAAAAAGCCATCACTGATGACGCGACAACTGTGATGCCTCAGTCTAAAATTACAAATTTTGTAAAATAATTACGTTGAAAAAATATTTGTTTATAATACATAATTATGAATTAATGAGCGATAAAGGCAATAACTTTAGCTTTATTTATTTTATTTTTTTTATTTATTTTATTTATTTTATTTATTTTATTTATTTTATTTATTTTGTTTATTTTATTTATTTTATTTATTTTATTTATTTTATTTATTTTATTTATTTTATTTATTTTATTTATTTTATTTATTTTATTTATTTTATTTATTTTATTTATTTTATTTATTTTATTTATTTTATTTATTTTATTTATTTTATTTATTTTATTTATTTTATTTATTTTATTTATTTTATTTATTTTATTTATTTTATTTATTTTATTTATTTTATTTATTTTATTTATTTTATTTATTTTATTTATTTTATTTATTTTATTTATTTTATTTATTTCATTTATTTTATTTATTTGTTATTTAATTCAATAAATCATTAAAAAAACTCTCCTCCTTTAAAGGTTAAAACTAGATATTTGAAAATATTTTGGATTTTTGAATGCCATTGGTTTTTGAACTTTTGCTACGATCAAGAAGCTTAAACTCAATTTAATTTTTTAAATTTTTTGTTGATTCCTTTAGGGCATTCTTTAAACTGCTTCTTGTTGAATTTTAACATAGACCCTTTATACAGAAACGACATTTTCCAGAAAACCGTCCTTCACGAAATGTAACACTTTTATGTTATTTCTTCAAAAAATATTCAAATCAGATTTGAACCCCTGCCCTGGTCCGCTAGGGATTCCTTAAGGTCTGTTAAAAAATATTTTAATCAACAAAAGTGCAATATCACCAAAATTATTTTCTGCCTTTAACTCTCTCTTTCATTTTTTAATAACGTGAGAAAGGTCTATTTTTAAAGAAAGCCTAATTACATATCTGTTACACTATGAGTCCTGCGATTTTCAATTGAAGCCTGACCCTTTTAGGCAAATTGCTGGTAATTGATAGTTGGGAAAAAATTATTATAATACACGTCCTCAATCCAACCCCCCGCCTAGTTGGTTATAGGTCTCCTTTGGATTGTTTGTAATCTGGCGTGTTATTCCTCATAAAGTTCCTTTTATGGAAAATTAATATCAAATCGATCCATATTCATTCACTCGAACTGACTTGAACAAAAAAAAAAAGAAGAAGTTTAATGAAGTATCGCATGGCTGTTAATTATATAGGTCTAGCGAGCGACGTCTAGCTTATGAGAGAAAGGGTTATATTCGCATAACTACTCGTATATTACCTCACAGGATATTCACACACGTTATATGCCGAAGGACGACAAATCAAAGGAACTCTGCCGAACAGTTTTTCTTTGTTCAGCAACTAATTGAATTAAACATATATAAACAAATCAACTGAAGAAAAAAAGGAATACAACCGAACAAGGACCAAAAAACACACATATAGCGATACGGAGACTGAACACGGTATAGGTTACATCAGGTAAAACCGATGGCGAAATCGCATCGGGTGGTTCCGCTTTATAATCCTTTAATTATAGGTATATGATCAGAATGGTACCTATGTTAAGAACAAAAACGAGTTATCCAAACGCGACAAAGACAACCCTGTCTGACATGTTCCATTCATCGAAAAGGAATTTTTATGAAATTTATGACATGTTTTGTGCTCGCAGGACGATTGTGGATGCCATTCAGATGGTTAATTTTCGTCAAGTTCCGTTTATGTGTTTAGGTTTTTTTTTCTATTTTGGGGAAATGATGATGAGTTGTTGTTGGACTTACCTGAGCCCAGTCCCAGGGAGCAGGACGAGGTAAAAACTTCCTGCCTTTTGAAAACAATAGTTAATTAATGAGAGAAGAATTTATTGCATTGAGATTAATTGGCAAGACGTTTGCCGACAAAGTGGCGGCAATGCGGCTGACAGCCGACCAACAACTGACTATGGCGCAAGAGTCTTTGAATGGTGGCGGCATATGTAGAGGAGATTGGTTCGACGAGAAGTTCATTGATAAATGCTTTAGCATAGCAGTCTTTGAACCGGTTTTGAAGTCTAATGGAATTATCAATCACTGTTTCAAAAATCATAGAAGTTTTTTGAATCTTAATAATTATATGCAACCCGGAATAGGTTTGGTTAATGAACTGACAGTTGATCTTGTTACCGTCACACTTAGAGAAATGCAGATCCGTTGTGATACCCCAGGTATTGTGACTCCCATGTATTGAATAGAAAAATAATTTTAGTGGAGCAACATCTCGAAGAGAACCAGGACCTAGTCACTCACAGCTCTCAACCATTCCTTTGTGCGTGTTACCAGGAATGGGAACGACTTACAGTTTTCTGCCGATTCCCAACGGCTAATGAACATTACTTTTCATGATAAAAGATACTCTTAGAGGACTTGTCAATTTCTCGCAAGAGGCAGTACGCCCCTTTTGCAGCGACTGAGAATCGAACTCAAGACCCATGTGTTGAAATATAAATCATATGTCATTCAAGCCCGTTAAGGGTGTTGTTGAGTTTCAGCAAGCTATAGTCTGAAATAATGGAGGGTACTTCTAAGTAATTAAATAAATGTCTTTCGTCACATTAATCACCTGATTGAGGAGAGGTAGGCGCCTTTTAAGGGACCAACTAGACCTGTAGGAGCATCTGGCTATCCTTGCAACGTTTGGTAGACGAGTTTGATAGATCAATGGTTGGTGTCTGTTTGTTTGGTCAAGATTGCTGAATAAGTCCCTTTCCTCAAGAGGATTTTACCAATTTTAGGGAGATTTTGCCCCAACAACTCAGTCGCAATCGCTGCTGTATAGGCGAGGTGGCCATTCTTCTTTCGTTGCTGCTCCTATGAGAAGCACGTACATCGTTCAGTCGTTTTCTTTTATCTATCATTATCGTCCTGGACCATTTCTATGACTTTTTTGCTGTGGCTGGAGGCAATTTCCAATCTTTTGGCCGGCTGGTTGGTAGAGTCATTTTCTAGCGCTAATACAGTACAGTAAACAGGTTTTTGCTCGAAACACCAGAGAGTTCCTCCAAGTCGTTGAAGAAGTGTCCCCTTAGGAGCCTGTTTCTTAGATGATATAGCGCAGGGCAGTGATACAGTTAGTGAGGAGCATCCTCATGAATGTCCTTGTCACCACATCCTCTGCAGAATACGGAGTTTCATCTTTCTTTTTTTGATAGCGAAGACTTAAAAAGTGGGTGTGGCAATTCTGTCTGTCTGTCTGTTGGTTCGACTACAGCCTAAACGGCTCGGCCGATTTTCTTTAAACTCGGTAGATATGGGTTTTGATTTTTCCCCCCACAAGGTTTTTTCTTTTTTTTTTAAGACCAAAGATAACGGTACCTGCCATACAAATTTTTTTCGAAATTTTATAAATATTTTTTTTTTTTCAAAAACTGTTCGACAGATTTAAAAAAGAAAAATACAAAAAATTGCTTTTAGTTAAAGCTAAATAATGGTTGAAAAAAATTTCCGAAAAATGGATATTGAGGGAACCATTTTTTTTGTTTTTGATTTTCTCAAAAACGGTACCACCGATTTTGATCATTTTTTTTTAACTAGAGCTCCCCAAAAATTTAAATAGAATTGTCTATTCAAATTTCAAAAAAAAATTTTTTGGATTTAAAAAAAAAACTTCAATTTTTTTTTTCAAAACACAATATTTCGAAAACCCCAAGCTAGATTTTTTTTTAAACTTTATAAATAAAAGTGTTTTAATATAATCTACAAGATGTGAGAAAAAAAATTTATTTTACCTAAAAATAAAGGTACCCACCATACAAATGTTAAAAAATTAAAAAAAAATGGTTTTCAAAAATCGTATTTTTCTCGAAAACGCACCTAGAATTTCGATAAATTTTTTTTCTTTCAATTAATTTTTATGATCTTTAATTTATTAAAAAAAATTGAAATTAAGATATTACAGCTTGTACCTACCATAGAACCATTTTTTCGAATTTTTAATTTCTCATTATCCACATAACGGATCTTGGTGAAAATTTTATAGAGAAGCTTCTAAAAAGTCTAAAACACATTGCATTTCAAAACTTTAAAATAAATATTTTTGAATTAAAAAAAAAAAAAAACTATATTTTTTTCTTTTTTTGAAATTTCGATATCTCAGAAACGGCTCAATAGTTTTTTTTGTAAATTTAATTTTTATTCGAACAATAATAAAAACTTTAAATTGGCGTACCAAATTTTTTTCTTAAAATTTTTTTAAAAATTTTGTATATAATAGCTTTTTTTAAGATACCACTAAAACGACTTATAATTTTTGTTCTTGCATAAATTCATAATTGCATAGCATTATGTTTTTGTCTCTTACTATACTACTAAAAGAATTTAAAAAATTAATTTTATCCTTATGAACAGTTTTCTCTAACAACATTCGTTTTTAAAATTCCTAGTCATTTACATAGGAGCAAGTTGGTGCGACCCAGTCGTGCATTTTATTTTTTTCTTAATCGCAGGTCTATAAACCATAAGCAACCACTGCCCTGAATACCAACATATTTAATACCATTGGTCAAATTCGGTCTAGTTTATGCGCCAGATTTATAGAAAATTGGATATTTCGGATGCACGCTACACACTTTTACTGCGTTACACATTCAAATGATCTATGGCATATGACATACAAAATGCCATAAATAGTCCTTCTCAACAAATAAGGAATTTCAGTTATATCAGCCTCACAGCTTGATTTATCGAAATTTAAACAAATGAACCGCTTTATGAAAAATCCCTTAAATTTAAGCTAGAGCCTAAATGGGTTAATCAATTTGTTCAAATTTGGCACAGGACAATTATTTTTTTTTATGATTGATGCGCACCCAAGGAGTTAGGATTACCCTTAAAATGTTTTAACACGGTACTACACATTCGTGTAGTACGACTAAAAAAAGAATCTCTATATTTGAAGGTACGTCCGAAATCAGGCTCGATGGTATACTGATGAGTATTCCTATCCTCGGAAACGACCGTTATCTTATTGAAGATCCACCTGGTATGCAACTAACGTCACGAAAATTCTGCTCAGCTTACGCTTCCGATAAAATGAAGCCTTGGTGTCGAAATTTCATCGAAGTTCCCGAAGATAATCCTCATGATACTTCCGACCTAGATCCAGATACAACAGCTCCAAAAATCGAGGACGATTTCCCGTCAGAATTGGAATTGTAAGACTGGTACCAAACAACATTTCTGCTACACTCGCTTTAAGATCCTCTTTGTACACTGTTCGGTGTCCTAGAAGAATGGTGGGGAGGATGTCGACCCAATTTGTGAAAGTGTGGCACTTGATTGCTGCCTTGAGCGTACGATGCCATCGCTCCACGAGACCGTTGGATTCCGGATGGTAGGATGTTTTTCGCAAATGCTTGATGCCAAGTGTTTTCGATAGTTGGTTAAACAGATGGCAGAGTGGGGGTATTACGCGAAGGTTAGGAATTCAACTGGCTTTTCCAGCAGAGCAACGTTTGAAGAAAATCGGATAAAACAGCGATAAGAAAGAGACATTTCGTAGGTGTTCAAACAAAACAAATGTTTCCGTTATCGATCTGTCCCCTATGAGTTTTAAAGCTCTATTCTGGGTTCTATCCAGAAGGTGCAGAGATGTTTTGGATGCGCTTGACCAAATGCGAGAGTCATACTCTATAGTTGCCAGATCAGAAGGGGAAAAGAAGTTCTTACATCGTCTTAGAAAACCTATGCATTCCGCAGCATTCTTAGTAATATCTGATATGTGGTCCTTCCACAAAAGTTGTTCAGTAACTTTTCTGTTTACTTGATTCAAGTTGCATTCATTTATGATGGGCGCTCTAGCGACTGAAAACAATTTTGAATTTTGGAAGTATTAAATTCCACACGATTATATTAATGCCACATACAACTTTATTGTTCAAATCTGTATTCAATGAGCTATTTTTAGCTCATTCCGTCGCAGCTCATTCAAAGAAGAGAAAGATGAGTCAGGGAAGGATTATGAAAAACTAAAGGTACAGTCATCAGCGAAGCGGTTAAGTAGATTAGCGGTTTCGAGGACAGAAAATCATTTTTAAAATTAAGAAATAGTGTTGGAGACAATACGGAACCTTTGGGCACACCAATATTTAATTTATGAATTTCAGACTTGAAACCCACCAAAACAACTTATATTGAACGGTCAGAAAGGTGTTAATCTAGCATCATTCTCTAGAGGAAGAATTCGAATTTCCGGTAATGGAAATCGACTGTAACAATTTTAGGTAAACCTTAATAAAACTGTATTTTTGGGCCAAATCTACAAAACGGAATATGGATTTTGGTGTTTTTAGAAAATTCTGATTTATTTTTGGATTATTTCTCTAAATAACAAGCGATTTTGTTCCAATTTTGAGCATATATTGAATTTCAAAATTACTGTTTCTTAAAGAGGAAATTACAGAAGAAATTCATATTTTAACGCTTCTAACTTTTTCAATTTTCCCTTGCCAAAACAATATAACCAAAAAGACAGCTAGTATCTGCTATTCCTGACGACATAATACTGTCGAACCTTCGTGCGATCCGGCCATGCATGTTTTTTTGATAGAAGAAACAATAAATAATTAAAACCTTAATGCAATTAAAAGGCCCATACCATACTATGCCAATCGACTTGTTATTCATGTTTCTATAATTTTTCAAACTTCTATAATAATTATTCTCATGTCGGAGTCGATGTCGATGTCGTTGGTTGCAGCAAGTCATTATGTCATTAGCCAATCGCTATAATAGGCAAATACAATTAATCAAACGGTAATTTACCTCACGAGCACATCAAACATGAGAAATAAATAGAAATCCTCCGAATATGGCAGAGAGAGAGAGTGAGTGAGCGAACAACGACACCAATTATCACCCACACCATCTCCTACAGGCCCTTAATCATTAGTGCACTTTGCATTATTTGAACATTTTGTTAAATTAAAAAAGAAAAAAAAATGTCGGCCCATTCACAATCGCGTGAGCCATTTTAACTGAAAACGAATTTACTCAGTGATGGACTTTAATGAGTGCACCGCAGTTGGGCGGTTGTTTGCGATGGCAGCGTTTGATTGCAAATTGCAATTTATTCCCGGACCTAACCGACCCACCGTATTTACGGTCAGTCGCAGTCATTCGCATCTGCATAAATCCATTAACGCTCCATATAATCGACGTTGACTGTTTGAGCTCAAAATCCGCGTGACTGAAGGATCACACGATCGCATAAGGACGAAGCGACTGACCGACGCGTCGGACATGGTATTTAAAATTTCCCTGCATTTGCATTGAAAGCAATGTTTTTCCCGTTTTGGACTTCCATGAGCACTTTAACCATCACACACGGACTCATATCCTTGACGACTTAGCGTGGGAAATTAGTGTGTCAAGTTTTGGTATGGTTTGCAGTTATTGTTGCATTAGTTGTGGGACTCACATGCAATTCGAAAACACACGCCCTGGCATTTATCCTTTTGTGTGAGGACTCCCGGAGCTGGTCTAGAAAAATATACACACCGGTCGAGAGTGGGTAGAGTGCATTGTGGGCCTATAGGTATGGATGTGGGGGGCTATAGGCTACCGGTTGTAAATACAAAACACACCAGTGAGTGAGCAGTAATCTTGATTGTGTCTAATTAACGTTTCAAGCAATCAAAACGCAATATGCTAATTTGAATTACAGTCGCAAATTAAAACCGAAAGACTGGTGCGGGGGCTAGGAATGTCGTGATACGTCTGTTGGGGAGCAGTCAGTGAATGAAAAGTGAGCTTTATTAAAATAGTTTATGTATACAAAAATATTGTGGAAGCTGAATGATATGGAAGTTTGGTTTTATAAATACTTGGATTGCTATATGCAGAAAAGATGTTCGGTGATAGTTGGTGGTAACGAGCTTCGTTGTGACCAAATTTGAAAGGCAAACATTTTCTTGTATACCGGTGTTTGGTTTTGCGTCTTATCTATTACTTATCTTATCTTATCTTATCTTATCTCTTACTCACTTAAGGCTGAGCTACAGTTCCGAGTGGACATCGATTTCAACCTTTATCACTATCATGCTCAACTTCAGTCCATATCTCCATCTATTAGACATTTCCTCCGGTGGTAAACCTTAATCATATTTCGTGATGTAGAAGCCCCCATTCACTTTTGATGGCTCAGAAATTTCAATCCTTGATTTTTGACTCTTTTTCATCAAAGTCTGTTGAGTTGGTTGAGCTGTACAGTTCGTTACGCTACCAATCATGGTCTACGTAGATGAGACTAGCCGACTTCTGAAGAATGTTTCTCCCTCATCCTTGACAAAACTCATGCCTGTGCACGATATTGGTAGAATTCGTATGAAGCACTATTTGAGAAGCGTTATTCTTCAATTGATTTGAGTAAAGGTATCATTGTCTAAATTTATAGCTGATAGACAGCAACTTCAAAGCTATGGCCCTTCTATGTTGCTATTCTGTTCAGTACACTTCGTCTTGTCCTTTTTCAATGTTCATATTCGAAGCTATAAGCTTTTTCGTAACAACTTTTTTCTTTCAGCTAAGGGTCGTTTAATTCTCGCACATCCCGCCATCTATATTACAGCCCTTGGAACATACTGATCAGAATCTCTCTCTCTCTCTTATTAAATCCGAGTAGCAAAGGTAATGTGTTCATCAATTAGTTTTCTAATTTAAACTGGGAGGTCATACCGTTGATTTAATCCAATGAAGGAAAATTGTTAACTATCAAAAAAATTGATGAAGAATATGAAGTTCTATAAGATCATATTGATCTAGCTTTCACTGTAGCAGTCACCGTGAACTTCCATGTAACTTATTCTACCTATGGGCATACCTTTAGAAGGTATCCATACCTCCCCGTGTGCCGGACTCTCCATGGGATTTCAAACTTATTACGGCCTACTGGCTAAACCTCCAAAAGTGTCTCGGCGATCACGCTCTGGGAACCACTTTCGTATTACTTCAAGGGGGGTCCTGTTTTAGTACCCATTGTAAGCTCACGCTGTCTCGCGAAACTGCTCTTTCTCTCTTCTTCCTTCTGAGAAGGTGGTTGGCGTAGGTACAGATCTTGTTCCGGTTCTGTTCGCTGGCCAATGTTGTCTGGAGTGATGATGCCGATGTTTCTCTCCAGTTCTTCTCTTTCAGGTTTCCATCTGCTGCAGGCAAAGAAGGTATGTTGCGCGTATGTTAGGAGTCCCCGTACTGGCAGGCTGGGCTGCTCGTTTTGCCGATCCTGTGGAGAAAGGCGTTGAAGTATCCGTGTCCGGTGAGTAAATGGGTGACGTAATAGTTAACCTCACCGTGTTTCCGATGCTTCCAATCAGCCCCGTTCCTGATCGGCCTCGCCGTCCATCGTCCTCTGTTTTCCGAGTTCCAACGCTGTTGTCACTTCTGTTTCGTCAGCTGTTTAGCTTCCTCGGATGCCGCATCCGCTCGCATTTCTGCCTTTTTGTCACAGACGTACTTCCTTTCCATCGCTAGGAGATCGATAGGGGTCATTCCAGCGACTACAAGGACGGATGGTTCCGACACCGTTCGACCAGCTCTTGCTGGTCACACGTAGAGCTCCGCGTCTTTGCACTGCCGCCATCTACTTCGGGTATTTCTCCTGCTTAAGTGCGTCCGCCGAGATTTCGAAAAAGACCGTGTTCTTGGCGCGAAATTGACTGCTTCTGATGCTCATATTCATTTTCACTGCCAGCGGAGATATTTTCGTTGGCGTACGAATTTTGGCAAATTATTTATTGCACCGTTCGACTGGAAGGATGATTATGGTAATCGTCAACCTGGTGGTTGCGATCTCTTCAAGACAAATAAAAAACAAATATAAGAACAGAGATACATACATACGTAAAGAGCAAACATTTTTCTACAAACATAGAGTCTACTATGGACGCTGCAAGGCTCAGGAAAAGGAAGTGAGACTTTTAGTATTGGCAGTCTATTATTTGACTAGCCGAAAATTGACTTTGGCCTCTAACACTAACACTCTGTCTCAAGGTACAAATCTGTAGGGCCTGAAGGAATAATTCTCCAATAATGCTCCAAAGCTCTAAAGACTTCATTATACCATTTCTGGGGCAAATATTCAATGCATGTTTAAATATCAGTTTTATTGCATCTAGTTGGAGAGAAGTTATTTTCATTCCGAAAGCTGGCAAGCCCACTCTCACTTAACCGAAAGATCTTAGACAAATTAGCCTATCTTTCTTTCTTCTTAAGGTCTAAGAAAGGCTGATAGAAACGCGAATTCGCCTCGCACTAAATGATAGTCTTATTTGGCTGACACAACATGGATACATGAAGGGCAAATATGTTGAGACGGCACTCTTGAAGTGGCCTGTCCTAGACTCTGTTAGCATCGGCCCGAAGATGAAAAACTGGATTTATTCCATGCCTCAAACTAGAATTTTTAATACAGAGATGGGTGGGAGAAAGCTTAAAACTTAGGACGTCTAGGGGTACGCCCGCCCCAAGGCGGTGCCTTATCTCTTCTAAACGTGCAGTAGAATTTTCGGCAAGCCCCAAAACCATTCATTGGATGTACACAACCATTATCAGGCTAATCCTGACGTAGGCCTGTTTTGTTTGAAACCAATCTTCAGGCCATGATAAAAATACAGAGACTGACATGTATCGGCATAACAAGTGCCATGACAACCACGCCAACCGCAGCCCTAGGAACTTTCCTGCACTTGCCCATTTCACTTCCTTTGTGAATGCCCCAGCCTAGGCAGAACTAGGAAAGATGCCCGGAGAATACTTTTTCGGCGAACTAGGCGACGTCTCTTCTTTCTACCAAAAAGCATCCTTTACTTCATTCAGAAATCAAGATGGTTCGGGGAGGCACCCAATAACTAAGACTTCCACAAAATTCTTTCTCTTACCCTTCCCATTTCTACATAACCAACACCCTGGCTAGCACAATGGATCCATTGAGATCTGAGTGAGTTGATACGGCTTGCTGCATCATCATCCCACCTAACTTAACCTAACCTACAGTTGTGCCTTTTTTGCAGTGCTACGAAACTTGATCATCCTGTCTGCCCTAATCAACTAGTTCATGTCAAATTTTGTGCAGAAGATATTTTGATGTTAGTAAAAATTGGAATTATCCTTTTTAAATATTTAAGTCTTTAATTAGACTGCTTCTTGACGAATTCTATGGAATTCGAGTAGCTCTGTTTCATTCAAGAGTTTCTCTTTATTTTACTCCCGCCATCTGCTTAGTGACCTCTCAAGTTAATTTTTGTTTTCTAATTAACACCACATGTCAGGGTCCTTGCCCGCGTGGTTAATTACCTCTTTATTATAATATAATTTGTCATTTTAATCAAACTTCCCCCACCTACATACTCGTACATGAATTGCACCTCAGTTTGATAAGAAATTAATTTCACCAAATACAAAATCGCTATCCATCAAATCCAATTTAATACGGTCTGGCCGGGTGCGTGGCGTGGTCAAAGCAATTATACCTTTTCACCATATTTATATCTGGCCAAAACGAATTAAGGTCCCCATGAGCAAATAGCCGCTCATACGTTTACCACATGCACTGAGCTATGGACAAGACATTCTTATTATCCTTATTTGAGATTTTAATCGCAGCCCTGTATGGCCGACAGTGCGTTTGTTGTCATCGTCATCGTCATCACTGTGTTGCGTCCCAAGGCGACCACTAAAGAGTATTTCAGCACAGGTCCTTTGGGTCCTTTCTTTCAACTTATACTAAAGTGACCACTAAAAAACCGCTCTAATTATAATATTTTATGTGAGTACGAGTATGTGAACCGACATACAATAATTAACCCTGAGCTGTCACCCTTTGTTTGTGGCGACGGCTCTGTGGTTTCATGTTACCAGTATGTGGGTTTAATGATGACAGGACACTGACCGGTGATGATGCCATATGTGTGGGATTGATTTTTCCTTGTTTTTTAAATGATTTACCGCCGGCCACGCCGAAATAAAAACCAAACTTTAAGAAAGATGTTAAACTTGGAAACGAGAGTGGAACCAATTGTTCCGATTCGAAGTTCTATATTTCCGTGATAATTGCCAATAAAATGCTGTTCAAACTTGTGACTTGTCTGTAAAATTTCCAGAACTAAACGTCACGCAATGCAAGCAGTGTCTTCTTGTGAAAACTTATTCCGACAGACACGGAATAAGTTTTCTTCTGCTGGAGAACTCGAAGGGAACCGAAGTGGAGTGTAGCCCCCGCCTAGGCGGTGGGTTTATGTACCTGCACTCCTGACAATCTGCCTGTCGTCATTTCAATCATGAAGTAATCGTGTCCTGTTTATCTATGGGATATTGAGTTACATTAGTGGCACGAAAGCGCGCGATGGTGTGTGATAGTTAATCAGCTTTCATTTCTCTATAAATTATCAGGGTTTAACCCAGACTGACACTTTTTTTCTTCGTCACAGGAGCCGCATTATGGGTGTCTTCTTAATATTGTAGAATATGTGTGTATGTTTGTGTGAATAGAACAATAGTCGTAAATTTTAACGTGTTAATAGGTGCAATTCTTTGGGAAACATTTTATTACTTCAATGTGATATGATAATAATTAAATCAAATATTTGCATTTTTCGAGTTTTATTGGAACTTATTTCGTAAGCAATATACCAAGCTACTACTCCTCCAATTCTTTGGTGTCGAATTTTCTAAAGGGCGTGCGAACGTTGGCGATGTCTCCATTTTCATTTAGGCACTCTTTTTTTAATGGGAAAATGAATATAATGTCATGAATATCCTGTAGACGTTTTATTTTATGAAGACAAGGTTTTGAATTTATTTGTTGCGTTTTTACGAGCCTAAATAGTTCAATGGATTTTCTTTAAGCTTCGAAGATACCACTTTTTGATTAAATTCGAAGGTTTTTCGAAAGCATACAAAATCCTAAAACAACTCGTTTGTAGTTATCTCAAAATTTCTTTGGTAAATATTTATAGATAGATAGGTAGATTGATATTTATTCATAAAAACTCAAAATTTGAACAATATTAGCATAAACAATTAAATAAAATGTCGGGCATGACAGTAGTGCCGTCAACCCGAGTGGAAGCTGCTATATAAGTTTGCACTATCGGTTTGTATTTGGTTTGGAATTGTAAACATTTCAGAATATTTTTTTTTTATATTGTAAAAGGGACTCTTTTAAATTAGTCAAAACAAACTTACTTACTTATGTACTTACTTACATATCCGGCTGCCGATCCATGGAGGGTCTCTGGCTGAGATATTGCGGTCTTCCATCTGTTGCGATCCCTCGCGAGCTCCCTCCATTCGTCGAGACGAAGCGCTCTTGTGTCTGTAACTAGCTGGTCCCTGTAACGGAGATTCGGTCTTCCTTTCTTGGCTGGACCGGTCTTGTCCATTCGCTTCATGTGACCGAGCCAGTGTAGTCAACGTGTTTTGGCTCTTTGCACTGAATCCACATCTTGGTACAGCTCGTATAATTCACGATTTAATCTTCTCCTCCATTCGCTTTCTTCACATATAAGACCGAATTCCCGCCGAAGAATTATTAGTTCCCCTTTTTTACTTATCGTCCAGCACTCGGCGCCGTAGAATAGAACTGGTAAAATTAGTGTTTCGTATAGCATGCATTTTGTCTTTCAAGAAAGGAGTCTTGAACTCATTTGCTTTTGTAATTTGTTGTAATTCTTCGTCGGATTTCCACTAAGATGTCGTTCGTGGAATTGATTTATTTGACTACCTCGAAATTACTGCTACCAACAGTGACGTTTTGTCCTAGCCGATGGATAGCTGAGGCTTTGTTCGTTGATAGCATATACTTTGTTTTGTCCTCATTAACTTCAAGACCAGCGTTTTTTTCTTGTTCGTCAATAGCTGTGAATGTTGATGTCATCCGCATAGCCAAGCAGTTGGGAGGACCTGTTGAATATAGTGCCTTCCAAGTTTTCACCACTCTTGCGCACTATCTGCTCCAGGACTAGGTTGAAGAAATCACATGATAGCGCATCTCCTTGTCTGAACTCTGTACACGTCTGGAATAGCTAGGATGAGCTCTTAACCATTTCCACGTTGCACCGCGTATTTTATAACGTCATACAGCACAGATGGATCAGTTTTTTCGGGATCCCTAGTTCCGACATCGCCAATAGAAGCTCTTCGCGACTTATGCTATCATATGCGGCTTTGAAGTCGATGAAAAGATGGTGGGTCTCGACTTAAAA
Source organism: Philhelius festivus (assembly GCA_963931855.1). NCBI lineage: Eukaryota > Metazoa > Arthropoda > Insecta > Diptera > Syrphidae > Philhelius > Philhelius festivus. Next base: position 187,618,357 of record OZ007554.1, on the reverse strand, counting down.
TTCGTTGGTCTTTTTCAGGATTTGCCTCAATGTGAAGATTTGGTCTATTGTTGATCTGCCTGGCCTGAAGCCACACTGGTACGTGCAGATCATAGTGTTGGAAAAAGGTTTTACCTAATACGGTGGATAGGATCTTGCAGGCAACATTAAGCAGGGATATGCCTCTGTAGTTTTTTCAGGATATAGGACCGCTTTTTTTGTAGTACATATACTTAGGAGTGTTTATTGGTAGGAAGATTATCTAAGATTATCTAAAGTATCATACTTTCTTACTCCCCCTACTTGAGCTCCATAAACTAGGACAGATCTAGCAGTTGCTCTAAAAACTTTGTATTTCGCGTTTATTAACACATGTTTGTTATTGAATCTTTGTTTCCAATTAATGCATATTGCAGCTCTAGCTAAGTCTTCTTTTTATTTAAGATGTCTTTTTCCATATTCAGGTTGTCCTTTAATTCTAGTCCCAAGTAAGTATATGTTTTCACTACTTCCAAGCTTCTTCCTGAATATCTCCGAAACTCTCCCGCTTCCATTTTAAAAAATCATCAATTTTTACCTCAACTTGTTTACATCCAAGCTCCATAACTTGCAGTATTCCACTAACCGGTTAATCATCATTTGCAAGGAAGAGGGCGACACTAATAATAGCACAATATCATCCGCATATATTAGGACTTAAATCTGCATGTTACCAAGCCTTACTCTACATGGCAAGAATTCAGTGAGATCATCAAGAGACAGAGCAAAGAGTAAGGGACTCAAACTGCAACCTTCCTTAACTCCACGATTCACTTCCAGCTTAACTGTTGTAGTTTTTCTGTCAAAAACATACTCTTCACTGTGTTGATAGAGTTTTTCCAACGCTTTTGCGAATTTTAAGGGCATTCCCAAATTGTACAGCTTGTAGAAAAGAGCATTCCTGTCAATGGTGTGGCTGCCTTAAAGTCCACAAAAAAGGCATACAGTTTTTCATTGTAACTCATTTCAATCCATGCTAAACTACATACTATAAACAAATTTTCTGCCGTTAAAAATCAGATTGGAACTCACTCAATTTATGAAAAGAAATTCTCTTATAGTTGTATATGGATATTCTCTATATCCTCATTCTTAAATGAGAGCTTCGTAGAAATATTTAGGAGGAATGCCAAAAAATGATGTTAAGTGCTTCAGATGTTCAGTGCTTTTTTTGAAGAGATTTGAATTGTATTTATATATTTAACACGGGATACCGTCTTTGCCTGCGGCTTTTACAATTTAAGAATCCCTGAATTGACTTAAACATGGCCAAGTTTTCGTCATGCTCTCTTTTCTTTTCCATGCAACACAATTGATCCGATTTTACCTCAATACCAACCCTAAGCTAATGACCAGAACTTGTTGCCTGTATGTCCAGCGTCTTGCTTAATGCCATTTTTTGACAGCTTGCTTTCTCCAATTTTGAATACCAAGTCGTGGTATATCTCCTTACACTTGTTCACGAAACCGAAGATGGGGTCTGCCTCTGTTTCTCGTTCTCTCTGGCTTAGCTTTGAATATACCTTGCGAGCTGAATGTTCATTCGCTCTAGATGACCTAGCCATCTTAACCGTTTAACACGTAATTTCTTGACCAGAGGTACGTCGCTGTATAGCTCGTATAGTTCGTGGTTGTGTCGTCTTCGCCAGGTGTTATTTTACCTATCCACACAAACCGGCCAATACATTGTACGTAGTCTCTTTCTCGAAGACGAAAAGGGAGCTTTCATCCACCTAGGAGTGGACCCTCCCCTAGTGCTTCTGCACCATAATGACAAGAGTTGTGTACAGCCTACAGCGTCTCCTTGGTAGTTCGCGATAGGCCTTTATTCCTCAATTGCTTAATAAGCTCAAAGTAACAGCGATTAGCCAGAGTTATTCTACGCTTGATTCCCGGGTGCTGATGTCATTTGCAGACTTTATAGCAGTGCCCAGCTAGACAAATTCACTCGAAGTTGTATATATCAAGAGTCACGTTCTGACCAAGTCTGCGACGGGAATCTACTCTATTTGATGACAAGACTCATTTTGCTCACTTCTGACTCCATGCTGGAAAAGGCACCCGTAACTGCTCTTTTCGTTCTTCCCATTACGTCGAAGTCATCCGTACATCCAAGATATAGCGTGGATTTTTGAAAGATAGTGCCAATTGCGTTGGCCCACTCTCTCAAGAACAATATTGAAACAACTTCCCGAAAGCGCGTCGTCTTCTCCCAGTCCTCTAGGAAGTCGATCACCTTTTTAATGGATCGGGCAGATGGTTCTAAGGTTACACTCATCAGGCATACTTTTTTCCGACCAATTTCTGTTTACTAGTTGCTGCATACTTCTTACCAGATCGTCTCCAGCGAGTTTGAAAAGCTTTGCCTGTAGAATTTCGTCACCGACTGATTTGTTCGATTTTAGCTAGGTGATGGCTACCTTGGTCGCATTTATATAAATATATTATATCTTGTCATTCCGATTGGGACATAGGACGCCAAAAAAACCGCTTCCAACCTTAACGTTCTCTTCGGCTAAGAATGTTGATTTGCAGGTTTCAAAAAGGGAGATATTTTTTAAAAAACCTCAAAGCCTTGTTTTACCTTATTCCCACCATTTCGGAATCTTAGGCAAGCAACATGAAATTGCTTACAATATTTCATAATGTTTGCCTCAGTTTTAAGATTAATGTTTCTCTTATTCCCTTAAACTTTATCCATTTGATTAGAATTTTAATTTTTAACTAAACTACAAAATCAAATTTTTCTGTCATGAAAAAAAAATACAAAAATAAAATTCAACACAAAACTTGTCCCTGCAATAGAAAAACCCACTGCCAATCATCCAATCCAAACCCAATCTTCACATCCCCCAGGTGGGTTTGAAATTGTAAGAATCTCCTTGAAAATTTCCATTTTCATTTTGCTTATTTGCCGTTCTTTTATGCGGCGAGAATTGCTTAACGTACCGTCTAACAATACAACCAATTTAAGGGTAAATTGAAAATGACAGTCTTCGAGATAAGCTCCCTCAGAGCTCCTTTTCTGTGTAACGGTGTGTGTATGTGTTCAGTATAGCAGAAAGCTGTATTATTATGCTGTAGTTTTGTTGTTAGAAACTTTATTTTCAGTGTGTCGGTGTGTGTAATGTGATTGGACTAGTTGAAGGAATTTTCATCTTAAGAAATTGAATTTTTGTGTTTCCTTGTGGGTTTTATAAAGTTTACACAGAACGATGACAATTCGCTTTGTGATTGTTTCTAAAGTGTGTATCTAACCTTTACCTACCTACGTATAAATCTATATAAAAGAATGTGGTTGGTTGGTTGATTTCCTTTTCAACACTTTAAAAGTTGAACTTAGAAAACGCTTAATGAAAGAATCGAAGACGATTAAGGTTCTTAAGTTCCCCTCAATTTCGTGGTGTTGTGTTTTTCTTGCTATATAAGTTCTAAAATTTTTGTACTTGCGATATAAGGGTACCCAAGTTATAAGATACCTATGTAGTTTAAAATTCCTTAAAAAATATAAAAAATAGTGGCGTGACATCTCGCTAACTAGCAGGACCTAGTGACTTACAACTATCGACCATTCCTTAGAGGCAGTTGTCGGCAGGTATGAAGGGGACTTTCAATTTTCTGCCAAATCCGAACCGCTAAGATGAGAAACATGTTGCACGACAATAGAAACTCTTGGAGAATTCGTGAGTGAGTTCGGCAGTGTAGCTCTTTGGGTCAATAAGCGCTGAAGTGTTATTTTTATACCATAACTTTCAGGAACATGTGGATGGAATTGATATGGGAAATTGTGGACATTCTCATGGAGTCAGCCAGTTTGGACTAAGTTCTAAAATATGGATCTAAGGAGTCAAACGGAGGACACGCACAGACGTAACCGAAGTTCGTCCTAGAGCCCATCGCGTTTGATTTTCATTTCCGAAAGTTCGTCAATGTCGTACAAAAATGCCCTTCCATATGATTGTGTTCTAAATTTTACCAGAGCAGTGCCTTTGCAGAGGTAATGGAGTACTGTTTCCTTTTCCCGCTGATCCCTACAGCTGACAGTGAGTGTTGGGGGAAATTCATAGCTTCGCTGCATGCTCTTCTAATGATCAGTGTCTGCTACAGGTAGCTACGATCCTGGCTTGGTCTTGCCTGGATTTGCATATCAGATCAAGTGCTCAGAACTTATTAAAGGTGGGCCAAATCGTTCTACATATATGTAACTGCTCCAAATACGGTATGATTCGGTAACAAAACTTGAGAACATTTTGTCCTTCATAACTCCGAGCGGAGCTTGAAAGATACTAACCAATATTTTTTTTTATTATAATCTTAGAAAATATTGTTCCGTCGGTCAATGCAATAAATATACCCTAGTCAACTTTTAGATATCCAACGAATTGACCAGAACTGGTTATTCCAACTTAACCTATCTATTCGGTCCCGATCGGAAAAATTCGTACTCTGTCGAAGACTTTCTGTTCCACCCTGTTCGAGGTCCTTGGCCATACAGGCATACAGGAGTCACCTATTTATACTTTTTCGGCCGCCATGGTAAAATAGCGGAACAGCCATTCTATCCCGACTATCTAAAATGAGGAATGCATTGGGTAGCTCAAAAAAAAATTAGATTATTTAATAAAAACATTGATCTTGCGTATGTACCTGCGCTGATTTTGGTGTTCTCTGTAGCCCATGGCAGAGTCTAGACACTGGGTATCAAGCGCCAGAATCTTCTCCATTTAAAATGGAGCAACATAGAGCCAAACCGGGCACCCATAGGTAATCGTTGGTTGAATAAGGACTATACACAAAATCATTTTCACCCAGTTGTCAAGTTCGCTGCTAAAAATAAACCATTTTTTCAGCACAAAAGTTCTAGTACTGTTCAGAGTAGCATTCATTTTGTCGATTTACGTAAACTGGTACTGGCCAAATTACTTAACTGCACTTTTATTCGCCAGTGGATGTCTACATAGCGCTAAGATCACTAGCCTTTTGAAGGTAGAGATTCAACTCCTAGTCACCGCAATATGGCTGAATCTTGTCGCATTCACGCTTCAAAAGAGAGAAGTTCTGTACGCTATTAAGATCGTCGACAAACGAAATTGCCTGAGTAAGACTACCTAGCAAATCGCTGGTGTAAATGCGGTGAAGAATCGGCGAGTAAACTACTCCTTGCTGAAGACCATTTTTTATATTTAAAATATTGGTAAAACTTCCTGCAACAAACTTTTTACCATTGAGCATATCGTAAAGCATACTCTTCAAAGGTTAACCTAAGCCCAGTCGGGTCAGTTGTAGACAGAGACAGTTTTAAAATTAGACAGGTACAAGAACACTGCTTTTTAAATTTGATCCTTTCAGAGACCATTTAAGACATGGTAAGAACAAATTGTGTCACGTCTCCTCTTAAAACCGAACTGAGTGTACGGTATGATATTCTTATCCCCCGCCCTCTTGGACAGAACTCTATTTATAGCTTTTTCGAATTCCTGAGTATCAGACTCAGAGAAGACTTATAGACCAGAGATTCGCTGGATTGGAGTTGGCCTTTCTCTTTTTTGTTGTGAGAGAATGTTCCACGGTCATCTTTCACTGTGCTCTTTCCTCGCAACTAACTGGGAACTGAGCCAGTTTTGCTCGGCGATCATGGCGTTTGACAAGTGTAACTCCATTCATTCCCCGGTTCTCCGATCTCTATTGTTTAATGTCTTTTCGAAGGTTCAAGTGCAGAAGCAAGATTCTTGTTTTTCAGGCGTGATTATCTCGAATGCCTGATTTCACTTTAAACAACTGCTGGAAAACAGCCCCCACAGCCTCCACTTCGTACCGGATATCTTCGCTAATAAAAGGGACATCGTCCAGGACGGTTCGCGTCCACCGGACATATGCCTGCTGTCAGTAATATGTCTAGTTTTTGTCGTTCTCTGATGCGGAAGATTTTTCTGATCGGTCCTCCTAAAGATCTTGTATTGATTTTGTGGAAATAATACTCGGCCCGCTAAAATGAAGGGCACGAATGCTTTTGCTCCAAAAACGTTAATGGATAGTTCCTTGATAGATTGGTTGATGTTTTGGATTGACGACTTTAGCGTCGTAATCTCCTGATTGTGTGTCTAAGCAAACCGTGCGTCGCTATAATTTTTAAGGTCTGTGTAATTCGTCATTCGTGATTCGTATATGACACTAGTGTCAGCTTTTCTTTGTATTAAAGTAAAGAGACTTGTTACTGGCCGATTGTACGGTAGACATAGTGGTCGTTCACAGTCGAGATGACCTGTTCGGTAATCGATCAGCCAACATTCGAACGTAAGATCGGCCGAGAGCATCACCGCGATCCGTGAAAGTGTACAGCAGAACCCGAGGCGGTGGATTCCTCGCCGTGCACAAGAACTCAGACCTTTTACAGACTTCAACTTGGCGAATTTTGCGTCGGGACTTAGGCCTTTACCCGTACAAAATTCAACTGACCCAGGACTTCAAAGTTCATGACAATTGACAAAGCCGTTTGTTCGCTGACTGGTCTTCGAAGCGTTTGGAAGAGGACCCCCATTTTAACTAAAGATCGTCTTTAGCGACGAGGAGCATTTTTGGATGAATGGCTGTGTTCGCAAGCAAAATTATTGTTCAACACTAACCAGCGCATCCTAAAAAAGTTACCGTTTGGTGTGGATTTTGCGTCGGTGGCGTTATAAGTCCGTACTTTTTTAGAAAACGGCATTGGTGAGACAGTCGCCGTCAATGGCGAGCGGTACAGAAGGATGAAAACCAATTTCTTGTGTCCAAATTGAACCACATGAATGTGGATGACACGACCGGCGCTACGTGCCACACAGCAGACACCACAATTGACATTCTACATGAACGATTTGAGAGTAAGGTTTTTCTCGCAGAGGTGACGTGACTTGGCCACAAAGGTTCTACGATTTGACCCTGCTAGACTTATTCTTGTGAGGTTTCCTGAAGTCGTAGGTCTGTACGAATGAACCACAATCGGTCGATGCCAATGACCGATAAACAAAACACAGACCATACCACCACTCAAATTCAGCCGGATCTATGCGGAAGACGAAGAGTCATTACCTACGAATTAAGTTATCAAGAATTCAGAATAGTTAAGTCTCATTTCAACAGTTTAAACCGAAAAACACAACTTAAATTGTATTAAAATTATACTCCGAGGTGTAAACCCATTCGAAGGTCTCACGAAACGTGAGACGCACGTTTCTCGCACTTGGCATTTAGACTTCTGTACAAGCCATTCAATCCAGTTGGAAGTCGTGTCAATCTGATAAAATGAAATGCGTGATATTCTCAAAATCATAAAAGTGTATTTTGAATAAGTTTCGCGGGCTTTGTTTTATTCACTGAAGGGCGACTTATGACAGGAGGTTAATAAATCACGGTAAACATTTTTCATTTCTACCTTTACCACTGGAACCACATTTTAACTGCAAGTCTACATTGACATGGAAGGTCAATTTGCATAGAGGGGTGAGTTAATTAGCCATCTGCTGAAATTAACAATAAACACCCTAAATGAGATCGAGTCTTGTAGCCCTAATTAGTGAGTGACTTACATAGGTTGACGTGCTTTAAATATGCTGAACAATCCCACAAAATTTTCATTCAATCATTTTTGGAAATTTTTAATTTTAAACTAAAATCAAAACTACAAAAAACTTTCTCCTTATAATTTTTTAAAAGTTCGACCGCCAAAAAGGATTTCAACACAAAAGCCACAAACGATGTGCTTTCTTAATTTATAAAGCTAGCCGCTTCCATTCATTGTTGAACCGAAAAAGGGCTGCCGCCATCACAACTTGAGAGAGAAGACGATCTCGAATTACCCAACCCAAAAATCTGGTATCGAATTACAAACTCGCATAAGAAGGACTTATAAGACTATAGATAGCTACCACAGACATTCGCAATTACACTACAGATTAATCCTTTTCTTCTTCACCGAAGGACTTTATGCTTTTGTGATAATATTATCTGCACATTTATTGAGTGAATTCCTTTGGATAAAACCGCTAAATAGCAATCGAAGGTCACATTCGTGTCGCAATTAATTAGAGCACGATAATCAAGGATTCGCTTTGCATTTAACCGCACTTCATTATAGACAATTAGGTTAGAATGAACAAACATTCTACCGCACGACCCAGATTATTAAGTGATATCGAGTTGTATTCCTTTTTTTGTGTTGCTTTCCATATGCACAAATGTCCTTCTTCCCGGGGTTTTTATGTGGGTGAAGGCTGAAGATAAAAGGAGCGATGCTTTGCGGTAATCCCCTTTTACAAAAACGTAGATACATTGATTGGAATCCAATTTCATCCCTTTTGTTTAGGACACATCCCTTGGTATTCTTTTTTTTTTTTTTTTTGTTTCTCTCTTCATTTTTTGAAATTTAGAACAAATTCATGGATTGAGAGGGTGAAGGAGATAGCTTTTGTTGTTGTTGGGTTATGTGGAACATCTTCTCTATCACTAATAATGAGAAACGTGTGCTTTAGATAAGTTGTATAGTTGTTGGCCTTTTCAAGCTGCAATTTGAGCATGTATGTAATTGGGTGAAAAATTAATCCCTAACACACGTTTCAAATTTGTTGAGTGCTTAAGATTAATTTTCAATTCACCCAAGAGGGAATTTGAATCATTAATTTTTTTTTGTTGGAAAGTTCATTTTTTGAACAGCGAGTTCTTGAGAGTTACAAAATTACCTAACTGGTGAATTTTAGTTATTCGAAAAGAATATTTGAATTTACCTTATAGCCTGCCCATTGCTTTTGATTTTCGCTTGAGCTCTAAGCTATAAAAGAAAAGTGTTGATTTTATGACCGTTCGATAAAAGTGCTATGCCTAAATCACTGCAGGACTCCATTTTGATTGATCTTAAAGTAGGGCGTTCTCGTCTCGAGCTGGGGCTGTTGTTCGAAGACTCTCTGGCCTGGAGCTTTAATGTCCATTTGCTCAATGTGGACTGAATAAATGAAGTCGAGGTGTTTTGACTTTCTGAACATCAGCATCTTGGTACAGCTCATAGAGTTCGTGGTCGCTTATTCTCCTCTATTCGCCCTCCTTTCACCCAGGACCCAAAATTTATTGATTTTACTTTCGAAATTGTCCAGTATCATCTCATTCGCTGCCGTTAACCAGGACTGGAAGTTAAGTGTGTGGTAGAGTATGCACTTTGTCTTCCGAGTGAAGAGTTTTAAGCCCATTTGTTTCCTCTAGCCCAAGTGGCGATGATTTCCAATCCGTTACTTTGAACATGCTGCTATTAAGAGTGACGTTTTGTCCTAGTTGGTGGACAGATGTTTTTTGCTTGTTGATAGCATTTTATGGGTTTTGTTCTCATTTATTTCAAGACAACAAGTTTCTCCTGATTTTCACCTGCTGCCGTGAAGGACTGTATTGTAGATCGTTGGAAACGATCACTGATGTCGATATTCCCCACATACCCGAATAGTTGAATAGATGTGCGAAATATAGTGAGCTCGATGCGAACACCTGCTTTGCGAACAATCTGCTGCAGGACGAGATTGGAAAACAAATCCTTGACTTTTTTGAAATAGTTCTGAAGAACTTTTTCCTTGTTGCTGGATCAGTTTTTTTTACATCCATCACCATATTGAACTTCTGTAATGAAAACTTACATATGCGGATTTGAACTGGATGAAAAGATGTTGAGTCTAAAATTAAAATTCGTTGGTTTTCTTGCAGGATTTGCCTTATGTGAACATTTTGTCTATATATTCGATCTGATGGGGCGGAAAGCAGTACTGCTACCTTAGACGATCACATAGCACTTTTGATCTTTAGAAGGGATATGTCTCAATAGGACCTGCAGGACATAGAATTGCCTTTTTTGTAAATGGGATATATAAATTTGATAGTCCAATCGTAGGGTATGTTCCCATGCATCCATACTTACTTACTTACTTAGGTCCTCGGACCTGTTACGTTCGTGTGGTTCCCCTTGCAGGGCATAGGGCCTCCACTATTGCTACGCGCTATCGTGTACGGATCCTGGAGATGTACCTCAGCTCTCTCCAACTCTTCCCCAGTTGTGCTTCGACCGTTCTTCGCCAAGTACTTAGGGGACGGGCCACTCCTCTGCTTCGCTCCGTGAGAGTGTTCCATTGCATCGCTGGACTCGTAATGCACTCGTGGCCTTTCCGAAGCGTATTTCCAATCCATTGCCACTTACGTTTTCGTATTATAGAGTCGATGGGTTCCTGACCTGTCCTCGCATGCAGTTCACCATTGGAGATACGGTTAGGCCAGAAATTCCGCAATATGTTTCGCAGACATCTATTTACGAACGTTTGCAGCTTTCTTGTGACAGTGAGTGTTACTTTCCAAGTACTGCATCCATAAAGATTCTAGAATGGAGCGGAACAGTCGTAGCTTGGTCTTTAGGCTTATAGAGCTGTTTCTCCATATTTTGGACAGCATTCCGAACGCAGCCGCCTTTGCTTTCCCGATTCGGCAGGTTATATCTAGTTCGGTCCAGCCATCAGTAGAGACAATACTCCCAAGGTATTGAAAACTCTCTACCGTCTCTACTGGTTGTCCAGAAATATCTATTTGAGTAGATGAGGAAGTTCCAAGGCTGATCCTTTTAGTTTTTGCCGTATTGATCTTAAGCCCGACGGTTTAAGCTTCTCTCTCCACCCTTGTTGTCATTTGATGGAGATCCAAGGTCCTATGAGAAAGTAAGCGCACGTCATCCGCGTAGTCCAGATGTTTCAGTTGTGATAGCAGATTCCACTGAATTCCTCCATTTAAAGTCGACAAAGCTGCATGCAGCACATCACTTATTACCAACAGGAACAGTATTGGTGACAGTATACAACCTTGTCTAACGCCATTTTGGATTTCAAACTCCTCTGACAACCTTTCTTTATGTAAAATGTGACATTTGCATCCTTCATAATGTAGCCTTGATTATAGCGATCTATTTATCCGGGATGCCCCTCCTGCGCAAAGCAAGCCAAATAAATTTTCTATTGACACTGTCAAACGCCTTTTCGAAATCGATGAACAGCAGGTGAAGTGGTGATCGATATTCAACGCACTGTTCGATAATGATCCGCAAGGTGTTGATGTGATCCACTCAGGAAGATCCAGTGCGGAAACCTGCTTGTTCGGCGTCAAGCGTGTCTTCTATGTGTTCTTTTATTCGACCTAGGACGATTCTTGCTATAACCTTCGCACGCAGATTCCTCTACAGTTTTCGCACTGCGTAAGGTCTCCTTTCTTTGGAAGCTTGCCAATCATCCCCTTTTTTCACTCCTCAGGAAAACTTTCTGTTTCTATGAGTGGATATAGGAGCTCAGACGATGTTGTTGGCGCTGCTCGTAAGAGCTCTGCCGGGATACCGTCAAGTCCAACCGCTTTGTTGTTCTTCAGTGCTCTGATTGCGGTTAAGATTGCTTCTCTACTGGGGGGATACAGTGCGTATTCGGGAATTTATTACTACGGACGGATCATTGGGTGTTAGGTTGACTTCGCTGGTGAAAACGCGATTTAAAACCGCAGAAAAGTGTTCCTTCCGCCTTTTGAGCTGGTCATCATCCGAAACTAGCAGTGATCCGTCTATGCAATTCACCAGGTGTTGTTTAGAGCTTTGGACACCTGTTAGCTCTTTGGTAATTCTGTAGACGATCCTACTGTCGCACCATACTTGATTGATAAATACTCCCTACCAAAACATAACATCCCTGTTTGTAGAACTCTGCATGTGTAAGCCATCACAGATCCTGTGGTGGGTCTTCTCGTTCTTAAGGTTTTCGTAGATAAAGCCATATTTTCACTGGCTGGTGGCACTGGTTCTTTATTGAATTGAAGTGGGTTGTCTTCTGGCCCTATATATTGATCGCTCAACATCATGGACGTTTGGCAGCTGCTGGAGATGTTGATTGAAAATATCTTCTATTCCCTGTGGTTCGGTGGCTAGTCTGTTTCAATGAGCATGCGTTCCGATCTTTAAACCAGTAGTCAGTTGCTTGGCTTCTTTTTATACAATTTTCAGGTCTTAATTCGATAGCAAGACTCTTTCATCTCCTCTTCTTTCTATGCAAGATCTTTCATTTGTCTGCGAATTTTCGGGCAGTTCTACCTCTCTTCCAGGTGGAACTTTGGCGATTAAAGAATCCCTGACTGGGCTTAAAGACAACGTGATATTAATCAAAGATATTCAAGTCTTCTTGGACATCAAAGCAGCCATTAAATCTCTTGATTCTGCCATGCTAAATAATAGCCCTTAACTGCCACGCCGATCGTCTCTTATGTAGATTGCGCAGCAGGTGCCACAGGGACATTTAGGCAAGTTGTAAAGCTGACGAACTCGACAAAATTCGAACAATGATAACTTTATTGCCAGATAAGGCAAATATATATGTATATTCCTATCGCTACGTGTAAACGTATGCTAAAGCAAGATGCTAACCTTACTGATCAAACCTTAGACTGAACAATATCACCACTTAATAAATAAATTTGGGGGTGTAACAGCTCCGGGAGAACCAGGACTTAGTGACTTACAACTCTCAACCATTGCTGTGTGCGTATTACCAGGAATGGAGGTGAACTAAAAATGTCTGCTAATGAGCAGCACTTTTCATGACAAGAGATACTCTTAGAAGATTTGTCAATTCCTCGGGAGAAGCAGTACACCCCTGAAAAACTTTCTCACAGCCGCTGAAAGTTGAGTCTAAGACCTTTTGCATGACAGCCGAATGCACTAACCATTATGCCAAGAAGTACTACATACAATATCACCACCTGCTTAGCGACAAAACAGATGTAGCCAATGCTCTATCTGAAGTGCTCCAAAGGTTTAATATCTTTAAGCAGATCGCACATAGACTCCGTAATAGGTGTCATAACAGGATACTGTTTGATAGGCAAGTACGCAACGCTGCTTGGAGTTTATACTAACGATTTCTGCAGAAGCTGCATGGATGAAGAAGAGGAGAATCGATCCCTCACCTTCTCTGTACATACTCGTATCCTGTTTTATCCCATTACGTAGACTCCATTTGGGAGATTTATACTACAGGGATCGTAGTGATCTGGCAAATATAAATATATGCAATCTCGCTCGCTTTATAAGGAGCTTCAATTAGTTTAACGATCAGGGAGAAAATCTTCAAGATATCAGTATCGCACGTTAAGTTGATTGAGGTTCCAGTTGTTTCCGCCATATGAGTCGCTACTTTCCTCTGCTCTGTCATTCTTCAGGGATGAATTCAGTTGTTTTTGGGCTGAAGTATTGGTCTTAATCACCCACAATCATTATCTTTCAAGATTTTTGGCTAAGGTCATGATCCCGAATAGTTCGTTGATGTATTTTTTCTACCACTTTAGGTCTATTGAAGAGAAACCTAAAATTTTCGTATCAAAAAAGTCATAAGCATTTTCATCAACCTTAAACGGGCCAATGGACTGCGATGGTAAGTTTCTTATATAGAACAATTTAAGTTACTCGAGAGGAAAATTTCCTTCCCAATTGTCTTCTTAGCCCGATAAACTAGTGATTTTTTTTCGGTGAAATTGTTGTCTGAGTTTGTAGTCTATAAGTCTATAAAGATAACATCTTCTTAGGTGCCTCGCTGTAGCCAAAAACAATTCAACATTGTGACTCTAGAAAAATAGTATGACCTTGCTTCTTTGGTGTAGCACCCATATACCGAATAAATGGTGTTATTGATCCGTATAGTATACGTTGACATTCTTTAGGTAACCATTCTGCCTTAATGAGTCGAGGGAGTGCCAATCAGATGGGTCTTTTGACCAGCAAGAAAGCTTGAATGTCGTGTCGGCCCAATAATATATCGATTCTGGACTGGCCTCCCTAATCACCTGACCTCAGTTGAATTGAGAACGTTTAGGAAAATGCTTAAAAATTCGATGCATTTCCAAAGCGCACCAAAAATAAATAAACTATCGTGCTGTATACACGTGTAAACCAAGAGTTCCTGCATGGAATTCTTCCCGAAATCCCAAAGGGATTCTTCTGATTTTCGACGTCCCACTACCTAACAATATCTTTGGGTAGCTATATCTCTGAAACCAAGCCTTATAATAGGTTGCGGTAAAAAAAATATGTGCTAACTTTTTAAGAGCTATCCATAGGTGAAAACCAGAGGCTTCTGCGAGGTCTGGTTCTCGAAATATTCCTAGCCAAAGTGATTTTACTGAATTCTTGAGAATTTTGAAAAAATCATGGACTAACTTGTCTAAAAAAATCACCAAATTTTCAAAGTTAACCAAACGCATCGAGACATACATTGAATGAAAGGTCTATTCAATTCCTATATACACATCCAAACGAAATGCTCCTGAGTGGTCTGGTTATCGAAATTTGCCGGTCCAAAGTGTTTTTATGGACTTTCGAGCGCCAACTACCTAATATTGTCTTTGGTTGGCGCTAATTCCGAAACCACGCCTTGTAAGAAGCTCTGGTTTTCGACATCCCCAATTAAATTTTCCACAGCTATCCACTGATGAAAGCCAGAAGCTTCTGCGAGGTCTGGTTCTATAAATATTGCGATCCAAAGGGGTTCTTGTGTTTTTCGGCCTCCCACTATCTAAAAATGTTTTTGGGTAGCTATATCTCGGAAAGCAAGCCTTTTAGGGGGTTGCGGTAAAAAAAATATTTGTTAACTTTTTAAGAGCTCTCGACAGGTGAAAACTAGAAGCTTCTGTGAGGTCTGCTTTTCGAAATATTTCAACTGAATATCAATGCAAACGAAACACAGTTTTTTGATGGAGATATTTCCGCAACCACGAATCGTAATTCGTAAGATGGTCTAGTTTTCAGTTCTGAATAAAAAATTGATCAACCTTTCCACTCATCGCATTGATTTTTTTTTTAAGATTTTTGAAAAACATCATGGACTAACCATTTGTCTACAAAAATCACCATTTTTCTCAATATTTTCCAAGCCCATTAAGACATATCTACATGCAAAATGGCGCCATCAAAACGCAAAACATTTAAATGGGAGCTAAGCTACCCGATTTCTTTCTAAAATTCAAGTTCTTAGATTATAATAAATTATAATTAGAAGTCACGAGTACGCTCCTGCGAATAGATTCGTTCGCGATTCAAATCAAAGATTTCATACAAATTCGCAGAATAACTAAATACGTTATGAGAGTAACTAAGTTTACTGTGATAATAAGTCGAAATAACAGAATTCTGAATTTCTCAAATGTAAACAACACCAAATTTAATCAGTTAGTAATGAAAGTGTTCTTACCTTCGCTTACAATACTGAGTATACGTATACATATGTCCGGCAGATATTTATTTACTATCGAAATGATTTAATAAAATTTAAATATTTATTGAAATTTCTTTTAAGGTAAGATTCCTTAAGCCAGAAACAAAGATTTAAAACTGGTTGTCCTACATTCTATAACCTTTTAAATGCAGCTAATTGCTTGTCATGAGGTTAGACTTACGAGTATTTGTAAACGTTCTTCTGTATTCACACCGCCATTTTATCTTGTTTTTGTGTTTTTTTTTATCCACCTTTGTATGCACATACATACTTATTTTTTTTTTTAGTGTTCATAATGTTTCCCCAAGGAATCTATAAAAGCTTTCAAAAGCATTTCACCCACAGCCACTGTAAACGCCCTTTTCCCATTCATCTTTTTGATCTCCATTGAAAATGGACAGCGCATGGCTCCATGCGCTGAAGTTGAAACCCTCAGCATCCCGAGAGTAACAATTCTGGATTCCCCTATTAGTTGTCATCTCTTTGGGGGGGATTTCGAACCGTTCTCCCATTACATTCGAAATGGAAGCGGCTTTTCACACGTATTTATATTCAGATACAGACAAAGACATTTGAAAAAACGAAATCACATGGATAAACGCCTGCAGGGGGTGTACCACCATCATCTCGGGACGTTAGTACCGACTTTGAGACAGCAAACATAGCCTCAAGGTGAATTCCTTAAATTATTATTTTAATCATCATGTTACAGTTTCCCAAAATGTATGTACCCTCTCCTAAATCCCAAAGACCAAAGGTTGATTGTTATTCGTGTGTTTGCTTTCGTTGACATCCCCCACTAGTGGCATGTGCCGGTGGCGGATGTTTACATCCAGCATATTGTTACCGATTTAACTAGTTATTAAGGAGGCTAATTAAACACCGGCCACGTGCCTGATCCTGACGAGGACGATGACGACGACGACTAAAATTGGTGTGTGCACTGGTGGTGGCAGTAAACAAGTTATTCAGTGGACGGACAAAGGATGCTGGAACGGTTAATGTTGATTTGTAGAGAATTCCTTTCAAGTTGTCTGGCTTACATGTTTTGTGTGACACAAAAATGAACAAAATACAACACCCCCTTGTAATAAACCATGATGCTGATTGTATTGTTTGAAGAGCACAAGCGAGGGTTGTTTATTTGTTATCCTTTTGTTTTTTTTTTTAATGTGAAAGTGACATTTTAAACTTTGAGTTCATAATTTTAAGTTTTTTTTTTTTTTTGTTTTGTTATTTACATTATGTACAATTCATTGCATATCAATTTGAAATTGACAGTGACAGTTTAGTTTAGGGTTTAATCTAGATTTGAAATATTCAACATGCCGAAAATGATATAAAACGATTCCAGGTGGCATTATAAACTTAATTGCAAAAAACACTACTTTCAAGTTCTCATAAACGCGTTTGAAAATAGAATTTGCTCCCATCGCTATTTCTATCGCATCGCTTTGTCGCACCACTGTTCTCGCAGCCTAGATCTCAAATAGAGATTATCAAACTTTGATAGAGAGATAGAGACCATACTGTTGAAGCTATATCTGTCTAGCTGTCATTCATATAGTCTGTTTTGTCAAATCATCGTGGAGAGTAATAGCGTTTAACAATATAAGTAAATGGTTAAATTGTTTACTGAAAGTGGGCCTTCTGTTCGAGCAACATCTTGCGCCCATAATTTACGGTCGCCATAATCGTCCTTCCGAGAGGACTATTTCCAACGGTGGGTAAATTCTAGTCGACTAGTTTTATGAACAATCTGGCCATCAACCGTACGTCCTTGAAATTCCGAAGATCTCCCGAAAATAACGCTGCTTACAGTCGGCTAGGAGCTGCTAACAACAACACACCGCGCGGAGATATTAAAATGGTTACAGGAGATTTGAATGCTAAAGTTGGCAGCAACAACGATGGACTCAAACATGTGATGGGAAACCATGGAGTTGGGAATTGCAATGATAACGGTGAGCGGTTCATTGACTTCTGCAATACTAACGGACTCGTCATTGGCGGCACAATGTTTGAGCACAAGACGTGCCACGAAATAAGTTGGGTGTCGACGGACAGGCAAGCTTCTTCGAATCAAATTGATCACTTCGCGATTAGCCGGCGCTTTAGAAGCACTCTCCTGGATGTTCGAAATAAAAGAGGGGCCGATATGGGACTTGCTCGAGACCACCACCTTATGGTAGCTACTGTAAGACTTCGTACAGCTGCAACTCGGAGATCCAACGGCATAACCCGCTTACCCAGGTTCAACGTCGACAGACTAAAGGATTTCACAACACGCCAACAATTGAGAGACCACCTTTCACACGGAATGATGACAATCAGCAGCACGGAACCTGAATCCATTGAAAACCACTGGAATGCTGTGAAAAATGTTCTTATACCAGGTGCTGAAAGAATAGTCGGCCGAGCGAGGGGAAACAATAACGCTTGGCTTTCTGAAGAAACCTGGATACGGATTGGCGAACGGGAAAAATTTAATGCCCGTATTGCAGCTGCAACTGGAGTAGAAAAAAGAGAGCTGGAATCCCTGTACCGCATGAGAAAGTGAGAGGTTCACCGCAGTGTAAGACGTGATAAGCGTAATCACATCAACGCTTTGGTCCAGCAAGCAGAAGATGCTGCTAGCAGATGCGACACTAGAACCGTCTACAGCATTACAAAGGAACTGGTTGGAGCTCGCAGTTCCAAACAACACCTCGTAAAAGACTTAGACGGCTCGCTACTTAGTTCGGATGAGGATCAGCTGAGAAGGTGGAAGGACCATTTTGCGTCGGTATTAAACCGAGTTACCGACAGCAATGCGCAACTGATACCTGCTGAGCCGACAGGAACAACAAATTCCCGAATCCGCACTGCACCCCCCAGTAGAGATGAGATCCGCAACGCAATCAAAGCACTGAAGACCAACAAAGCGGTAGGACTTGATGGCATTCCTGCAGAGCTTCTACAAGCGGCGGCAACGACATCGAGCGAACTCCTGCATCCACTCATAAAGAAAGCTTGGGTCTCCGAAGGATTTCCGAATGAGTGAAGAAAGGGAATGATAGCCAAGCTCCCTAAAAAAGGAGACTTAACACAGTGCGAAAACTGGAGGGGGATTTGCGTCCTGCCTGCCGTTGCAAAAATATTAGCGAAAATAGTACTGGAACGCATCAGGGAACATCTAGAAGCCACACTCGATGCCGAACAAGCAGGTTTCTGCACTGGATCCTCATGCATTGATCATATCAATACTTTAAGGATCATAATTGAGCAGTCAGACAGGGCTGAATTCTGTCACCAATATTGTTTCTGTTGGTGATAAGCGATGTCCTGCGAGCGGCCTTGACGGGAAACGGAGGAATTCGATGGACTCTGACGTCTCACCTGAAACATCTTGACTATGCGGACGACGTATGCTTGCTCTCTCATAGGATCATGGATCTCCACCAAATGACAACAGGGGTGGAGAGAGAAGCAGAAATCGTAGGGCAAATCAAAAATCAACTCCGGCAAAACAAAGATGATCAGCCTAGGAACCCAGTCATCTTCTCTCATAAATATTTCCCAACAACCGGTAGAGAAAGTACAGAGCTTCCAATACCTTGGAAGTATCATCTCTACCGAGGGTGGTACCGAACAGGACATCAGCAGTCGAATCGGGAAGGCAAAGGCTGCTTTCGGTATGCTTCGAAATATATAGAGGAATAACTCTCCTAGCTTAAGAACCAAGCTACGGCTGTTTCGATCCAACGTCGAATCCGTGTTACTTTACGGTTGCAGCACTTGGAAAGTAACAGTAGGTGTCACTAAGAAGCTGCAAACGTTCATTAATAGATGCCTACGAAACATCCTTAGTATTTTTTGGCCCAATCGTATATCAAACGAAGAGCTCCTTATAGGAAAACGGGTCAGGAACCTATTGACTCTAATATAAGACGTCAAAAGTGGCAGTGGATCGGACACACACTTCGAAAAGGCGACAACTGTATTGCGGCTCATGCAATGCAGTGGAATCCGCTCACTCAAGAAGGAAGAAGAGCTGGACGACCGAGAAGCTCATGGAGGACAGTCGAGGAGGAGTCAGCCCAACTAGGCAAGAGTTGGAGGGAGTTGCGACTCATATCTAGGAACCGAACACGATGGCGAGCTGGCGTTGTGGACGCCCTATGCCCCACTAGGGGTCCCCCACGGACATAAAAGGTCTGAGGATCTAAGTAAGTAGTTAGTATAATCGTCCTTCCGAGAGGACTATTTCCAACGGTGGGTAAATTCTAGTCGACTAGTTTAATGAACAATCTGGCCATCAACCGTACCAGCGTTGCCGCGAAGGAAAAAGCAGAGAGGGCCATTTCGAAATTTTTCGAGGGCCATTTGACAAAAGTTGGGGCCAAATGTTTTACTTGCAAATCCGTCCTTAAAACATTAAACTACAATTTATTAATATTTGTATTTATTCTTTTTTATTTATTTAATGCCGAAGAATCTTTTATTTCTTAAATACACAAAAACCTATCCACAATTTTTTAATCGAGTTTTCATAAGATCTCACCACGATTGCGACACATTTTGTCATAGAAATATCTGTAGATTCATCTTCTTTAAAAGAAAACTTTGTTTGTCTTAACTTCTGCGCGATTTCCTCACAGCAGAAAGGTTCAACAACATCCTTCAAAACAGTGCTTGCTTTTGTTTTTCCACATTTAAAATAGCTGCAAGGTGCATAGCTTCCCACAGAGCTGTGTTAATAGTTGGCTTACAACTTGCAAAATACTTCTTGAAATTGTACCAAAGATTTTCTATAGGGTTGAGGTCTGGGGACTGCGCAAGCCGCCCCATGACATTACCCCTCTTTTCTTGGAACCACTGCTTCGCAAATTCAATTGTATGCTTTGGGTCGTTGTCTTGTTGAAAGACCCATTTAACATAACTTCTTCCATGATCTTCACATAAAGATACTGATCCAAAATGCCTTCAATACGGTATAATGGACCAACACCATAGAAGGAAAAACAATGCCAAAACCATTATGTGGGATCCTCCATGATTTATTATCTTAGCTATGGAGCGTGGATTATATTCTGTGTTCGGAAGCCTTCTTACTTATTGACGAGATCCCTTTTCACCATATAACAAACAATCTTGGAATCGTCTGACCACAGAATATTCCTCCACAAAAACATGAGAATTCAGGGACTTACAAGTGATTTTATTTAAACTACTATTATTTTAACCGCAACGTATATTTCGAAGAAAACCGGGAGGATGATCCATAAGTGAAATCGGTAGATTGTGCTCTGTAATAAAAGCTAAGCATTTAAGAATTGCAACGTTTGAAGCATTTGGTTTTTTTTTGCCGTGGTGGACTTTTCAAAAGCACCCTCGAGTTTTTTTTATTTGCGAATTTTTGCAACTTAATTTTTTGGATATTTCCTTCCTGGTGTTTTTTTTTTCATTATACATCTTTTTAGTTATGAACTGCTTACAGAATGTGCAAAACTGTTTGTTTTCTTTTATTTCTAGCCAAGAAAACAAAACCAACCATTCTGATCGTGATACTCGAATTTCTTTGCGCCTTTTAGGTTTTTTACTTGCGATATAGGTACTATAGGCCAAGTTCTGCACTTGAAAAAAAATCGAACTCGATATTTTGATCAAAGTTGACATTACGACGATAGCGAAGACGAATAAAGTGGGTCCGACAATTCCGTCTGTCTGTCTGTCTGTATGTCTGTACCTCTCCCTACAGCCTAAGCCACTGGAACTATTTTCTTTAATCTCGGTAGTTAAGGTTCTTCTGTGATTCCGAAGAGGAGAAATCGATTTTTTTTTTGGCGCAAAATGTTATTAACGGTACCTGTCATAGAACCGTTTTTTTTATTTTCGACTTTCTCATTAACAGCTTTTACGATCTTAACTAAAAATTTTCAGCAGGAGCACCCTTAAGTTTAAAATAATATTATATATAAAAATATTCGAAAGGATATTTTTTGGGTTTTTTGAAAAAAAAAAAAACAAATTCCAATTTATTTTTTGAAAATCAATATCTTGAAAACGTGTAAGGATTATTTTTTGAAATTATTTCCTAAGATCTATACTACTAAATACTTAAAATTGTCATCCCAAATTTTGTTCCAGAAAACTTTGAAAGGAATTTGTTATATAAAAAATTACTTTAATAATAAAACAATTTTTAAACTTTGTTTGAATAAATTCATACTTTTCCGTAAATCAAACGGCTATTCCATGCATTTGAACATTTTTATATCATTAAATCCATGATTTACATATATTATAAAATGTTTTTTAAATTCCGAAGTACTTTAACATAAGAGCAAGTTCGTGTGATCCAGTCGTGCATTTTATTTTCGTTTGATGAACTGCAGTTGTAGTTACTATGAATCGCGATGATTTATATATAATTTTGTAAGGCTTTTTAATTATTATTAAGAACGATATGATGTGATGTTAAATCTTCTAAAATTTAGATTTGGGGGCCATTTCTAATTGGCCCGGGCAAAGGGCCAAAATGTAAAACAGGGGGCCAAATGGCCCGATCGGGCACTTTGTGGCAACGCTGAACCGTACGTCCTTGAAATTCCGAAGATCTCCCGAAAATAACGCTGCTTTCCGTTAAAGTCCGAAGCAGTCAATTCCGCGCCGCTCACAAGAACTCGGACTTTCGCGGACCACAACTTGATGCGTTTATGACTCATCATCATCATCGGCTTGTCAACCGGGTTCCGGTCCTGGCCTATTTCAACAAGTCTCTCCACCTATCCCGGTCTCGAGCTGACGCCATCCAGTTGCGCACCCCAAGACTTCGGGCGTCCTGGTCTACTCCATCTCTCCCTCTTGTTGCCGTTATGACTACACTTGTTCAAACCAAGAGCTACAGAGTTAACAACATTTTACACAAACACGCATGCACCTTCTAATTAAATAAACAAATCGATGATCTCTCTTACAATTTGTTTCATTAAAATTTAAAGAAAAGAAATGCCTAATGGAAAACTCTTTAGATTAATGTAATATTATTTAAAAAAAAAAACAAACAAACAAACAAAAAATATTCACAAAGCTTTTGTTTAAAACGCCCCATAAGCGGAAGCTATGTATTAAAAGAATTCCTACTCTAGATTTTGATCAAACTTGACATTTGAATGGGAAGACGTCTCGTAATTCAGTCTGCCTGTTCTGTTCGATTACATTCTAACCGATTCTGTCAATTTTCTTTAGTTTATTTTATTTATTTTATATTTCAAGTCTTTAAATAACTGAAAATAACCATACAAATTTCCTTAAGTAAGAGTTAGCTGATGGTTGAAAATTAAAACTATAAAAATGGTACAGTCCATAGAAGCATTTTTATTCATTTCATTTTTCAAAATTCAAAAATTCAAAATCAAAGTTTCAGCCAAATCAGACTCGTAGTTTTGTTTCGATCACGTGTGAAAGCCAGCTTGTTCGCGAATTTTAGAAAAATGGAAAAAGAGCAATATCGGTCGGTGATTCGATTCTTGTTTTTGGAAGGGAAATCGCTCAGCGAAATCAGAGAGCGCCTGGAGGCTTTGTACGGTGACTCTTCTCCTTCGATGGCGACCGTCAAACATTGGTATAACGAGTTTCAACGTAGTCGTACATTGGTTCTTTGATGAGCCCCGCCCAGGTGCTCGAAAATGGCTACCACGGAGGATAACGTGGCAAAAATCCACGATCTCAAATTGGCAGTCTACAGATTGAAGGTGCGCGGATAGCTGAAACAGTAGACATCTCAAATGACCGCGTCGGTCATATCCTCCATGAAATTTTGGGCATGAGAAAGCTGTCGGCGCGATGGGTGCCGCGTTTGCTCACATCGGACAACAAGCACCGACACCTTCGCCGTCACCACGGCCACATTGGTCGAATTGCACTTCGAACTGCTTCCCCATCCACCGTATTTTTCACATTTGGCCCGGTGGGACTTATTTTTGTTTGTAAACTTGAAAAAATCACTCGCCGGGCATAAATTTGAGTCGAATGAGGAGGTCATTGCTGCCGTCACGGAGGCCTACTTTGCAGACCTCGAGAAAATCTATTTTTCGTATTGGTTAAAGAAGTTGGAGCATCGCTGGATCCAAGCTAAAAGGAGACTATGTTGAGAAAAATGTTTTTTCCAAAATGTTTTTTTTTCTTTTGTAGGTCAAGTAGTTATCGGACCGCCCTCTTAGGTGCCACAATGAGGCCTTCAAACAGTGGCGTAACTATACCATCTGAGGTTAATGGCAAATTTTTTGGAGGGGGCCCTCCGGCGCGTCCCAGTAAAAATAGTCACGTTAGAATTTAATTTTAATAAACCACTGATGTACGTAGTTACCCAAAAAAATGTTTTTACTCCCTATCACAGGCACGTTATACCTTTCCGGCCAAGTGAAGTTTATCAGCAAAATGTTCGGTTAAATCGCGAAATTTCCTATCGAATGAACTAAAATTCATCATAATCCGCGATAAGCATAGGATACATTTTTGTTCTTCTATAATAATAAATTTTATTTAACATACTTTTGACTTACTAAGTCAACGCGTACCAAGTTGATTTTATTCGTATAATTGTTAACTATCGATTTACATATAAATTTTTCAAATCCGTGATGACAGGACTTTCAGTGAAACCGGCTTCTAGCCTATTTGGTTGACCGTTACTAGCTCGCCCGCGTCACCAATGTACCGCGACAAAAAACAAAGCAACCAATGGATGGCTCTGAAAATCGACATCTCTTTGTTTTGAATGTGTTGAAAATTTAATGATTAGTTTGAATTTGTTTATGGTCTTTAGTTGTGCCCCACTTTGATTGATTTTAAGTACTTAAAAAAATTATAATTTTTAAGCACTTAGGTACAAAATTTTGTTAAAAATGTTAGGTTATTTCTGAGCTCGTGGCGTCTTGGGCCGGGGCCCTCTTTGGTCAGGGGCCCGTGGCATTTTGCCAGCCCTGCTACCCTATAGTTACGCCACTGCCTTCAAATCAATTTTGTATCGACCATAATCGAAAATCAAGGAACTATGCAAAGAAAATAAAATGCACGACTGGGTCGCGAAAACATGCTGTTAAGTAATAGACTGGGAGTTTAAAAAAGGAGTTAGAGATAAAAAACAGAATGCCATATAATTTCTTAAGCAAACACGAATTTATGCAAGAAAAAAAATTATTAGTCGTTGTGGCTATGGCGGTTTCTTAAAAAAAAGCGCATTTGTATACAGAATTTTTAAAACATTTTTAAGAAGAAATTTAGGTACGGCAATTTAAAATTTTTATTATTGTACGAATAAAAATTGAATTTCCAAAAAATATTGACCCGTTTTTGAGATAGCAAATTTTCAAAAAAAAAATCTCTATAAAAAAAATTCGTTATGCCGATAATGAGAAATTCAAAATTTGAAAAAAATGGTTTTATAGCAGACATAGTCAGTATTACCTTATTTTCAAAACTTTTAGTAATGCATTCGGAAAAAAAAAATCGAACTCGATGATAGCGAAGAGCAAAAAAATGGGTTTCGCAATTCTGTCTGTCTGTTCGACTACAGCTAAACGGCTCGGCCGATTTTCTTCAAACTTGGTAGATATGGGTTTTAATTTTTTTTCCCTGATGTTTTTTTTCTAGACTATACGAATTTTTTTCGAAATTTTATAAATATTTTTTTTCTCAAAAACTGTCCCCCAGATTTAAAAAAAAAAAAATTCATAAAATCTAACTTAGTTAAACTTAGCTTATGGTTGAAAAAAAATTTCCAAAAATATATTATTTTTGGTACCCCCCATGGAACTATTTTTTTTTTGTTTTTGATTTTCTCAAAAACGGTGCGACCGATTTTGATGATTTTTTTTTATGTAAGGGCTCCCCAGCAGTTTCAATATTATTGTGCATTCAAATTTTTAAAACAAATTTTGCTGGATTTTTAAAAAAATTAAAATTTTTTTTTTGAAAACTCAATATGTATTTCGAAAACCCTATGCTCGATTTTTTTAAAACTTGATAAAGAAAAGTTTCTTAATATAATCTACAAGATTTCAGAAACAAAAATTATTCTACCTAAAATTAACGGTACCCTCCATACAAATGTTAAATGTTAATGTTAAAATGTTCGAAAATCGTATTTTTCTCGAAAACGGTTCCGAGAATTTTGCTTACTTTGTTTTTCTTTCAATTAATTTTTAAGATCTATAATTTAATAAAAAAATGTGAAAACAAGATATTACTGACTGCACCTACCGTAGAACGATTTTTTAAAATTTTTAATTTCTCATTATTGGCATAACGGATTTTAATGATATTTTTTAGAGAGAACGTTCTAAAAAGTTTGAATAAATTACATTTCAAAACTTTAAGAAAAATATTTTTTTTTTGAATTTTGAAAAAAAATCTATTTTTTTTTGGAAAATTCAATTTCTCGAAAACGGCTCAGTATTTTTTTTTTGTAAATTTAATTTTTATTCGAACAATACTAAAAACTTTAAATTGGCGTACCAAATTTTTTTCTTAAGAATATTTTAAAAAATGTTTGTAAAAAAGCTTATTTTTTTAAGAAACCACTACAAAGACTTATAATTTTTCTTCTTGCATAAACCTATATTTGCTTGAATCACATGGCATCCTATTTTTACCTCCAACTACTAAAGAAGTTGTTTTAGTCATTTATGCTTATGAACAGTTTTTCTCTAATAACATTCATTTTTGAAATTCTTAGTCTATTACATAGGAGCAAGTTCGTGCGACCCAGTCGAGCATTTTATTTATTCAATTTCAAAAAATTAATCAAAAAATTGGTTTTTATCAAAATTCTACGCTCCGTCGCCATCGTCCTCTAAAAAATACGATTTCTTAACATTTGTGTGGTGGGAACCATTATTCATAGATAAAATGCAATTAAAAAACTTTTAAATGTCAAGTTTTAAAAGTTTTTAGTGGTGCAACAGTTCGAAGAGAACCAGCACATTTTGACGTATAAATCTCAACCATTCCTGTGTGCGTGTTTTCAGTAATGGAGGGGACCTACAATTTTCTGCTGATTCCGCCGTTCATGACAAGAGATATACTCTTAGAGAAATTGTCAATTCCTAGCAAGGGACAGTAAACCCCTAACAAACTCTTTTGCATGGGCTGAGAATCTTCTTCTGCATGACAGTCCAACGCACTAACCATTATGCTTAAGGGTACTACCAAAATGCTATCTACCTAGTTTAAAGAAGATCGACCAAGCTGTTTAGGCTCTAGTCGAACAGACAGACCAGTAAACAGAATTGCGAGACCCACTTTTATCGTCTCCTCTATTATCGTAATGTTAAGTCTAATAAAAGTCGCGAGTTCAATTTTTTCACGAATGCATAACTTGCCTATTTGTCGCAAGTAAAACGGAGCATTCTATACGAAAGAGAAGCCAAAAGCCTGACTAAATGTAGAAATGCAGGCAAATTCTAGAAGAAAGTTCAGAGTGGGGTGGCCGTGGCGCGATGGATGTGTGCTCGCCTGTGAACCTCATGATCACAGGTTCGATCCCTGCCGTGGTCTATTTCGTTTTAATTCCATTAAAAACCTTCTAAAATTGTCATCAATGGGTTTCTGGTTTACTCATTACATGTTGTTCAGGCATAACACTAACAACATGTAATTGAGTTAAACTAGTATGCCCAACAAGGATGAACACGAATAAAATAATGTGAATTATAAGCGACAAAGAAACAAGACACGGCATTCTCCGCTTTAGTTCAGCCGCCATCCCTGGAGATAAAATATCTGAGACAACAACCTTCAGTCTCAGAACATCGTGCCACACATCTTTCCTATCCTCCTTTCTCTTCTTAACTTCACGCCCGCGCTGTGTTGAAACATTTAAAGGGTAATCTAATCCCTTGAGCGCGGGTAGATTATAAAAAAAAAAAAAAAAAAAACAGAGACTTAATGTTATAAACCGTGATCTTAAATGTGACAACTTGACAATACATTTTAACCAGCTCTTTAATCACAACACTTTAAGTACTGATTCTGATTCATTATGGTCAACCCTGCTCAACCCGTCATTGGGCAAATAAATTTGTATTTCGATAGCTCGAGATAGAGAGCAAAAGTAGGGTCTAGAAATAAATATATTTATGTTACTTCTCGAACCCTTAATAATTATATCTTTGTATATTTATTCTTTTCTGTTTACTCTATATTTCCCAATCGAAATAATCTATCCTCGCTGGCACCTGTCACTCTTTTGAGCAATCAATCCTCCTTTGTCAAATGCACTGCACAGCCTGACTGATCTCAACAAATTAAGAAAAATATTGCGTCATCTGGTTTTTGCATTTGAAATGCGTGCAACACAAACATATGTTTTGTGTTCTTATCACAACGACAAAGTCAATGAGGTTGCCATATTTAATTAATTCTCCGACAACAAACACCGCTTCCAATGCCGAACCTGCTTAATTTGTCTCAATTAAATAATGAACAACAGACTTAACCGCAACCCCACAAAATGTTAAACCCAAATGCGATTAGTTTTTCCACACAACCTCATTTTAGAGAATATACCCCTGCGATCCCCCACAACGTTCACTCCATCATATTTATATCTATAGAATGTTGTTCACACAAATATGCATGAGTGAGGTGATTTGATGTGCTGTAATCAATGTAAATGAGCTCCATTATCCCCATTTTATCCAACACACACACACACACTCAAAGTCTCATTTTACAAAACAATTAAATTGTAATTAAGATTTTGTTTGTTTTACTGCACGCAGGATTTTCGACAGGAGGGAGCACGGCATAATTAAAGTTCTGTTTTCAGCTAGACATACACACCTAGCACCTATTCAAATACTACTCGTGTAGTGAATTTGTCGACGCCATTTTTGTTTATTTATTTGCAAATTTTCCGCAAATCATTTGATGCTTTGCAGCACTCGTGCAATTATACCCCCCACAGCCCACACACAATTTGTGCAAATCGACGTAATAAACTTATTAAGCTGTGTCTAATTAGCTTTGAAGTTTTACCTCCTTTCGTAAGGATTTACAGCGAAGAAAGGAAGAAGTTGAAAAACTAATAATTTTCCTCAAAGTTGTGAATGTTAAGATAGAAAAGCGCGTAACTATACATAATTGAATGAAAAAAAAAAATTAAAAAAAATATATTTAGCCTCATTACGTTTAGTCGCTTCGTCCTTCATCCTTCCAGCTGAAACGATTCTAACACTACGACAAAAAAAATAAAGATGAACACAAATTATAATAAACTGTATACACAGTAATTTTCCCATCCCGAAAAATTAATTAAAAGTTCTTGAATTTTAACACAACCTTTCATTAGCATCGCATTGCTCTTGGGGGAAAAGTAATGGGGGTGAAAAGTAGGCGGGGATGGTTGATGGTTATGAGAGTTTCATAACGTGACGTTTTCGTTCGCCCTTATCGTCGTCGTTGTCGTCGTAGTCGTCGTTTATATCGTAATTATTAATCTTGCAAATTATGTGTAATTAATTTCGCCATTAAAGCTCCTTTTACGGTGACAATGTTGATGAAGGAAGGTGCTATGACTATACTATGTACTTGGGTGGCAGTGATGGGTGTATTGATGAAGATGACGGAGACGCGACACAATGCCATCAAAGTTTGATTTTATTTATTTATGCAGGGTTTTTTTTTTGTTGAAAGGAAAAAATAATTTAATAAACAAACATAACAGTGTAGTCTGCAAGTTGACATACTGCTCAAAATTAAAAACAGAATCTTACAGAAAAATAAATCAAAAAGCACGGTGGTGTCCAGTCAACAGGAACAAACTTTGACGATTTTCAGCCCCATTGTAACTTCAGTACAAATAGATTCGGAGACTCTAAATTAACAGTATTTTAGGTGAGTTGATCAAACACAGGTGCTTCACCAAATTTCAAGTTTTTCACATTAGAGGTTCCTGAGATATTGGACTTGAAAATTCACCAAGAGCGTAACTGAATGACTCACTGACGGATCATCGAAATTTTGTAGGACTTCCAGGTACCATAGAACCTTGTAGAGTTTTGCATAACGGTAGACCTTGTGGTGCATACAAAGGAAACAAATTTGGATTTTTCAATTCAGGAGGCGTGGCTTCAACCCAATTTCTCAAAATTCTTACCAATTATATAGAAGACTTCCGATTGTTGTAGGACGATAAAAATTGGTAGAGTGGTAAGGCTTGAAGTACATCGAATGAATAGCAAATTGAAAATTTGGGATTTTCCATTCAGAGGGCTTGGTATCCACAAAATTCGTACCAAGTACCTTTATGGAACATTTTTGATTTTTCTTGAAATTGTAGAGTGGTGGGAATTCTACTTTTGTCTTTTCTATGTTCTTTATTCAAAAATTGCTTATTTTGAGATGCGGTCTTTCATCGTATTTAGAATTCCTCACCACTAGTTGCACTGCTGTCATTCGAAATGTTTACCTGAAAAAATAAAAGGCTCAAGTTATCATGTGTACAGAAACCTTGTGTGTCAGTCGTGAAAAGTAGTGAGATATAAAATTATGCAAATTTCTTAAGTAGAGTAACATCGAAACTTCTGCAAGCTGTGATAGAAAATTCGAAAATTTTTTTCTGTTACTCACATTTGGAAAGGAAAAGTTATATTTTACGTTGTTATATATTTTTACCCTTGACTGCCAAGCCCAAGAAATTTTATATTTATTTATATTATCAGAACTCCAGTGGAATTCGGACAAAGGTACCTGCTTTATTTCTTGCATCACATTAAGTCTTGTTGATTATGACTGCATTATTATTGTTGAAACCTAGCTATGAAGCAGAATCTTAGACTTGACGTATTTGGAATCGACTGAAGATTACTCAAAGTGTTTTCTTCATTTTTAATTGACAGCGTCCATAAAGTAAGCATTTCATAATCACACTTTAAAGTCATTTGAATGTATGTCAGGTGTTCCTTAGGGTAGTCATCTTGGGCCACTGCTATTTATCATATTCATTGATAACATTGTCAATTATATCAACTTTAGCATGTGCCTCATATATGCTGATAATTTCAATTCTTTGTCTAATTAATGAAATTTAGTACTTAATCGCCATTTTTTCAATTTGGGCGAAAGAATTGTGAATGTGGCAACATTAAGTTGTAAAGCTTAGCGTCTGATGCTTTGCTGGATCAGTTCTAGCAGCTTCCAATATTCAGCGCCGCAATTCTTCTTTATTAAAGAAGTCTCGAGGTCTTTGAAACGTATTTATAATTACTGCGTTACCAGCAGTTCGTCGTCCGTTAGAATACAACTTATGGTATCTTTTTTTACTTCCATTGCACAATGCACAACCCTCAAACCCTCCTCTTATTCTTAGATTGTCAAAGTAGGCATTTAAAATCGGAGATGCTTACTTTTAGGCATAAAAACACTCGAATTACGAAGAAAACATAGCCTAGTTTTACTAGCTCTTCCTGAGGAATTTTTAGGAACACAAGGTATGAGGGTTTTGACAAATAGCAAATTAATATTTACATTTTAAAATTTTCTAATAGCTATATTAAAGTAAAATGCAAGACTGCAAGACATTGTTTTATAAACTTTTAGTTTTAAAAGTATTCCACATAAACAAATGAAAGTTTAACCCTTAAATGCACCTTGTATCAAAAATGATACAATAACTTTCACTCGCTCTAAAAGTGTTTTTGTTGTGATTTTTTTATAAGAGAGAACAACTATTTCTTTACCAAAAAAATAAAAAAAAAATTATGATCGATCCGGTTATGCCGTCAAGAGAGGTAATAAGCAAAAACATCAGAGCAACCGTATGCAATATATGATGCCAAGATGTAAACTCCTAAGTAGCGTTATGTGTGAAAAATGCAAAGTTTACTTGTGTTCAAAAAAATTTCATTCATAATTTTTCAATAAATGAAATTAACATAAATTTTTACATTATCTTTCATTATTTCACATAATCCAGGTATCAATGAAGCTTTAAATGCATGTTGTATCAAAAATGATACAACCAATTTTTATCAAATAAAACCGTTATTTCATGCATAGGATTTTTAAAATATTTGTTTTCATCATTTGTAAACATATTCACACCTAAAAATATTTTTTTTTTGAGAAAATAAAAAATCATGTATTTAAGGGTTAAAAAGCTAAAAAAAAGCTCCTTTATTAGTTGGTGCTAAAAGCAAATGCCTGGTGATTTCTAAGCCAAATATCGTTACGATTGTTCTAATACTTCGCAACCCTGAAAAGTCAATTTTCCAGGAAACACAAAAAATAGTAATTGCTTAAGATTTAACCAGATTTTAGTTGAAGCTTAGTTTATAGGTGGCTCTCAATAACTGGTTGACGTTAGGAGGAAGTGAACGTCTGGTTTTGTTTAATTATAGTTTTAGTACCCGACGATTTTCCTACTATGATTTACTGGGTTACGATATATTTTAGCATTAAAAGATCATCTTGGTTAGTAATGGCTTAGGTAATATCGTAATTTATCTTCTAACGAGGTATTTTCTTAGCATTTACATTAGAAATATGCACATTCTGCAAGCTAATGAGATATTTTAAAATAAAAATTCGTCCTTAGATACGAGGTATTACTTTGTTGCGTTGTAGCCTTAAAAGTATTTTAAAGAGGCTTAAGGAATTTTTTTCCCACACTTGGAATATTTTCTTACATATATAAAAGTGCATCAAAATCAAAAATTCACAATAGGGACACTATGAATTTATGGAAGAATATAAATTTTTAAATCCTTGCAGTAGGTGCTTAAAAAACTCTTTTTTTTTTTTGAAAATTTGAATGCGCAATACAATTCAAACTTTTAAGGAACTTAAGCATAACAAAAATTATCGAAATGAATTTACCGTTTTAGAGAAAACCTTTAATCATTTATCATTAAAAAATATTTTCATTTTTCAGATTTTTTTCCAACTATAGTTTCGCTTCCATTAATATTTTTTGTATTTTCTGTAGAACAGTTCTGAGAAAAAAATGTGTGCTCAAATTTCCAAAAAAAATATTTTACTAATATTTTTAATATTTTTGTAATTAAAAAAAAACAGTCGGTGGAATAATACAAAAATATTATGTAATAAATTGAAAAAATCTAGCTTTAGGCTTAGTCGGACAGACAGATGGAATTGCGAGGCCTACTGTTTTCATTTTTAGAACACTAAGGATACAAAGAAAAACTGTTTCTTAAACAGGGTGGCACATAGGTAACGATATAATTTATTTGATGAAGAGAATTTTTCTTTCTGATTTTATTTAAAATTTAGATTATTGTTTGGAAATATGTTCGCATTATGTTTTAAAGATGATATCTCCCAAATGGTGCCCATTGCTTCCATCGACCTGACTTGTGCTTTCCGGAGTATTTCCAATTCTTTTTCTTAGAATTTCAGGTGCCAACGAGCTCACTTCTTTTCGAATATTGGTCTTAAGCTGTTGCACGTTTCTTTGCTATGCTTTAAATACCCTAATTTTTAGGTATCCCAAAAGAAAAAAAATGTATTGTTTAAATCGGGCGAACGTGGTGGCTATTCAGAAAAGTGCGATACTATACGATCACCACAAATTCCTCAGGATAGCTATAATTATTAGATGATCTGTGTGAAAAGTGACTTTTTCCACAGAGTTCTCTAACGCTGTGCTTAAAAAATGTCAATCACCTAAGCCGATAGCCTCAGTTGCCAGTGCTTTAAGTGTCTCTACCTCGTAGATTTATCTATGGAGTAGTGCAAAATGTGATGTAATGTAATAGCAATCATTGTCCGATATTGAAAGCAATCCATTATATCCGCAACTTGCTTGTCGTTTTCGAAACAATATGAGATCCTTTCTGAAGTTATTACAAACCATGCTGTGCAACTCAGTGAGTGCACTTGAGGTTTAATATTTTTTTTTTTTTTGATATTCGATACCCACATTTCCAAATTTACCGTTGGGGTGAAAATGAGCATTATCGCTCATTATGACTTTGTTAAAAAAAAAATTCGTTCTCAACTCGTGAACTAATTGAATCTTATATGGAAAAATGTGTGGAAGTTTCGGTTTTTTTTCTCTCAATACTTGCTTGCACCCGAGTAATGTTCACATCATTTCGAACGGCACGAAGTCTGCCAGCGCGTGGAAGATCACAAACTTAGTGTTTCTGAAAACAATGAACAAATCGGTACATTGTTGGAGAACTGGGCCCATTTCGCAAATGAAAGAAATTTCGATATGATATTTGTGTGTGATACTGGTCAACAAATTTTTAACTTTTTTGTGCCACACGGACTTTTTTGATATTTTTTGCTTTAGTTGGTGATCATAAGAAAAAATAAATAGTTAAAAAAAATTTGTTGGCCAAAGATTTTATTTTATTGAGTAATTTAAAATATTGCCAAATAACAGATCTCGTTAATCAAAACTGTATTTTTTTTTATAAATGACTTAATAAATCTAAGATTTTCTTGCATGTTTCGCTTCTGGTTGGTCCCTTTTAATTGTCCAGCAGTAATCCGCTAACATATTTGGGTTCCATTTGCCCTGGTACCGCTTTTCCATATTCAAAATGTCCTGATGGAACCTCTTACCGTGCTTGTCGCTGACAGCCCCTAAATTGTCAGGAAAAAATCCAGGTGCGAGTCTAAAAAGTGGATCTTAAGTGAAATGTTGCAACCCAAAGCTTTATATGTCATTAAACTCCACTGAGAGCGATCAAAATCGATCTCTAACATTTTCATAATCTCATTTATGTTATCGCAAAATACCAAATCTCCATCCTGAGAAAAATATGTTCTGAAGTGCTGATCACGGTTTCGAAAGTAGCTAACTTGTGTTACTGTGTAGCAAATTCCATTCTTTTAGACGAGATCCTAATAGTTCTGATTGTTTTTTGGACAAATTTAGATCCCGAACTAAATCATTTAAGTCTCCTTAAGTTATGAAATGTGGCTCGTTTTCAATTCCTTCAAACTGAAAGTCATCGTCCTCGTCAACACATTTACCTGAAGTGAACGGTTGTGAATGGTCATTCTCAACAGACGTAGTTGCAACTGGTACTAGTTATAAGATAAGTTAGGGTAAATAACTGTATTTTTTTCTTGTAATTTATACCGTTTATGTCAGTGAGACAAAAATAGCAATCCGAAACGTGATCTCGCTGTTCAGTCCATATCATGGGTACTGCAAACGGCATAGGTCGTGCGCCTTTCTTCCAGTCGGTTAAATTTTTCACACACGTTATGCAATAGACATGAGGAGCCCAGGATTTGCCTTGATGGGCGACAGAAAAACCAAAACATTGGTGATAACACTCCAACACAAGATTCGTAAAGTTTCGGCTTTGTTTTTTGAATGTCAGTTCTCCGCAAACATAACAAAAACAGTTAGGATCATTGTTACACTTCCTCGATATGTTCACAGGGTTAATAACAAAAAAATGCTAAAACAAAAAAGTGTTAAAATACAACCACAAATATTTTTAAAACGGTTTACTTGGGAGCGCTTCTGTTAATTTGCTGCGTAGTACAAGTTTTGAGTTATACCGTATCACAACAAAACTGAGGCTAATTGACACGTGACAATTGTGATTTAATAATGAGACTAGATTGACAAAACAAAATTAGCTATCAAAGTTCGTGTGGCAAAACCAGTGTTGACCAGTGAATTAATAATAATCAATATTATTGATTGTTGATTTTCAAAATAATATTAAAATCTTCGGTTGTTTGTTTTTTGTGCTGAGGCTTTTCATAAAAAATTTCCCAAGTTTTTCAAAGTTAATTTTGAAAAAAAAGTTAGCAAAAAAGTTGTTCAATAACTGAATCATAACGAGATTTATGCGCCAACCTGTATTTATTTGTTTAATATAATAAATGTCGATGTGTGTATTTTCGCTATTGACTCCACACACGGCGTGACCAATTTTGACGAAAACTTCAGACTTTGTTAATCTTCAGTGATCCTATGAATTTGGGTAGCGATCGGATCAACAGAAATTTTGTGTCATATTTTCCAAACATAAAAAAAAACGTCAATGTTGAATTCATTGGAACTACCCAAAATACTGTCGTACGTTTTAGCATTGAATTTTGGATCGCCGTTGATTCTTACTCGCCAATGTTGTGCAACGGAACTAGATTGACCATACAAAAACCAAAAACGAAGACGTATTGATTCAATGAAAACCGATTTAAATTACAGTTGCCTTTGCTATTAACATCAACAAAGCACAAGACCAATCTTTGACTATGGCTAAATATGGTAAATTCATGATTTTCCCACGACCAATTGTATATGGCCTGTACCCAAGTTAGCACACCGAAAAATTTGTATACGTTTTAAGTCTTTACAAAAAACAATATTATGTACCCGCTGGATTATGTATGTATAATAATTTAATAAAGAAATATAGTTTACCGTTTGCCTTAAATATATGTTTTTTTTTTTTTTGACGTAGCATGCCACTGTACATACATACATATATATATAAATCTGCATCCACCAGATGTCATCTAGTTTTCGATAATAATAGCTTTGCAAAGCCGGGTAGTTGGCTAGTGATACATATAATTTGCAGAAAAAAAACGAATAAAGTAATAAATTAAACATAAAAACAAATTTAATAAAAAAGTACGTTTACGCCCAAGTGAACCATTGTTAAACAAAGATATTTTTCTTGGTTGGAAACTGTGAGAAAACCACTTCGATCACGGAACTAATTTTAAAACTTTTTTTACTTAACAAGAAGGGTTTTTTTAACTAAAACCGAGTTAAAGTTTAGTAGGTACTCGAAACAGCATTTCGATCTAGCGCTATCCTTGATAGTCGATTATAAGTATAATTTGTGGTAATGTAAATGTGGAACGCGCAGAATTTGTATAGCAGTAGTAGCATGCGTCGTTACTGCTGTGGTAATGAGTAGAAATTTAAAATAAAAAACAAATTAAAAATTAAAAAAAATTAAATTAAAAGTTAATCAACACTTAAAATTTTAAAATTAAACAAAATCATTTAGAAACACAATTATCAACTTCTTATAACGTTAGCATGACCATCCTGTTTTTAAAGAACACACAATTGGGTCAAATTTTCGATTCAAAAGTACACATTATCTTTACATCTATTTCGGAGTAAACCTTTAACAAGATCAATTTGTGTTTGGGGCTCGCTTAAAGTGGGTAATACTGGGTAAATTGTTTTATATTTATAACTTTCAATGGCAAAACGTTCGATCATAAACTCATTCCGAAAGATAATTGTTAAACCATTGGTCGAGAACGAGCTAAAATTTTAATGAGTTTGAACAAAATCGACTTAGACGTTAAGGACCTAACCAGATCTTCAATGGGCATATATGTAATTTGATCACAATTTATAGAGTTGTTGTAAAAACCATAAGACCCTTACAGAACTCGATAAAAAGCTACTTATCCTTATCTACCCAACTAAATCCATTGTGCCCCTTGCTTGCAGCACCCACAGTTCAAATAGAATGAAAGTAAACATATTTTCGCCACCATAAACCTCTCTCTGCTCTCCGCTATTGTCGCCATCGTCATTCTAATTAAAGCTTCTGCTAATTGAGTTTCATCTCTTGATCTTTTTTAGTATTTAATTATCTTCGGTTTTCTTTAAACCATCAGTCTATCTACTTTGCTAACACTTCACAAATATCATCCCCATGGCCTCCCCCAACTCATACAGTCAAACCATCACACCATTTTGAACTCGTCAACCCCATAACAAACAGTTTCAAGTTTAATTAATAAATTTTTGTTTTCATCTTCTCCTTGTTTGTCTACTGAAACCTTTCACCGAACCACGATGTTCTTAAATCGAATCCCTCCATTTTTTGTCCTCAATGGGTGTGTGCGTGTAAGGTATACAATACTGTATGTATGTGTGTGATGGTAGGGTATTTGCGCTTCCCTTTAATTGAATCATTGAAATCAATTTTGTAATTTCCATTTAGGTTTAGATTGGGGTTTATCGTAGGGGATGGGGACGAGATTTTCCAGCCTCCATCAGGACCAAGTTTAATGGGAATCCCCTTTCATATCAACCCCACACATACACTCACATAAAACTGAATCTCCCTTATTTCTTCCTTTTATCCTACCAACACCCACATACTCTCCGCCACTATCCCTGCCATCTTCCTACTCCGCAGGTTGAATGAATGTGATTAAGTGTCGCCATCTCTTTCGTTAGTGGGGGGATTTTATTGGAAAACTTTTACCCGGGGACACAAATTGCTTTTCAAATGTTTTTGACAGTTTGCAAATTGGAAAATTGACTTTTGACACAAAAGTCTCCTAAGGAAAATTTTGGTAGGTATTCTCTGTTTTTTTTTATTTATTTTTGAAAAAGTGGAAAATTGAAGAAGGTGCGGGTTGGAAGAGGGAAGATTTTCTCTTTTTTTTTTTCTTTTTCTTTCTCTTAAGCGAGTGTGGGCGACATGTCTTTTATATTTGTTTTTGTTTGACAATGTGGACGTTTAAGGTAAATTTGTAACTGGGGGATTTATTCCACACCTTCCCCAATGGACACCAACAGCCATGCCACCCCGAATTTGATGATGACGCCTAACATACGACGGAAGTACAAATTGGTATATTTCTTTGTAAATTAGGTTAATTTGAATGTCGGATTCTATTCATTCAATGTAAATTGAAAGGTTGCAAAGCAAAGGAAAGAGTTTGGTTGTACTTTCGGACAGGACATTTATGGATTTGCTTGTGTGGAATTAGGAGGTCCACTCAAGGAAAAATAGAATTTTTGAGCTAGGCTAGTAAAAATGTAAGGAAATATTCCATTGGCAAAAGGGTCCGGTCTTAAGTTACCTACATCAGGTGTGCAAATGATCAAAAGAGATGTTCTTTTATGACAATGATAACCGCGCCTACGTGGTTCTCCTTCCGAGTCTGCTATTCAACGTTTGATGGTCAAGCTCGAGTCGAATGGTTTAGTAAATAATCAGTCAATTAGAACTATAATTGAGGTCGATATAATGCAAATAAGTTCAGTAGCTGTTAAGTTCAGAAATTCGTACTATAGTGTTGCGTCAATCTATTGTCCTCCTAGAAGTAAAATTGCGAAAAACAACTTTATAGATCTGTTTGAAGTTTTCGGGTCGAAATTTATCATTAGTGGCGACTTCACTGCGAAACACACTTTCTGATGGGGATCAAGGTGCATCTCAACTAAAGGTAGGCAGCTTTTCAAAGCTTGTATGGCATCTTGTGTTGATTTTTTCTTGACAGGTAAACCAACATACTGGCCAACTGATAGAGCGAAAATACCAGACCTTATAGACTTCTTTATCGCAAAAGGACTAGATAATATTTATACGAAAATCGAGGAAAACTTTAACCTTTCCACCGATCATTCACCAGTCATGTTGACAGTGGTTTCCACTTACTAGTCAAAAAGGAAAGAGCTCCATTTTTATGTAACAACAGAACTAACTGGAATAAATTCAGAGAACATTGCGAAGACAATATTGCGCTTAATATATCTTTGAAAACGCCTTAAGAGCTAGAAGATGAAGTCGATATATTTATTAAAGTCGTACATGACGCCGCATGGAAAAACACTCCACACAACTTTAGAGATCCAATTAGAAGCACAGAAACAATTCCAGAAGAACTGAAATAGGATTTATAGTGGATACCTGCCTATTATGGCTTTACCCCACTACTTGGCCTACCAAGCACTGACGGCCCAGGACAGGGTCCCAGTTGCTTTTTATCTGGATGAAAGGAAGCCACCCCATTCCAGCCTCGTGCAAGACTAGATTCCTAGGCAAACTTTTCTCCACATCGCTCTCAAATGCTTCATCGTTGGTCTTGTCTTCGGAGTACGAGTCAGGCATCTCCAGGCTGTTCCAAATTTGTACTGTGTAGGTAGTTCTTTCTTTGGTTACGGATCTATACTCTGTCCAACAAAAATATGCAGTGTGGGCAAGATAGGACGTTTGCTTCGCATTCTGGCTACAGTGAATTGCATAAACCTGTCCTTCATTAAAGCTCTCACAGGGTTATCGTTGTGTTGATTTTAAACGGACCCTTTTTTTAAAGCTCTAAAATAAAAAGCACCTCAACAGAAACCCAAGGAAAAAAAACTGAACAAGTTACGAAATGAACAAGGGTAACTCTGAACGCACATCAATATTTAATGGGGGTTGAAATTGAATAGCACCAACAGCCATAGGCCACAGCAATTCAATGCACACTCAGATGTGCAGTCAATAGGACGTCAGGCCTGCGTCAGATGCAATCGAAAATTTATGGGCGCACAAACACTTTTTTATGGAGGAGTTCTTTCAATTTAGTATGGTGCAAAAATATAGCACGCTACTGATTTTGAAAAAGCTCTCCCATAAGACGTGTACTGCATATTTTTGTTGGATGAAGTAAAATTGTTTTATCTATCTATTGCAACATCTGCTACAATAGCCAATCACGTATGTTGATTGGTTAACCACAGCCACCTCGAGCTCTCTTTACAGAGGGCCTTCCCAGTGACAGTGATTCCATGGTCCTTACTCCATGGGGGCTATAATTAGCGGGGGATTCAGCAATCACTGTCCCCGAGGTACCCAATTAGGGTATTATTAGTTTATAGATGTAGTATGTAATATCTTTATTTTTATTATTATTATTTTATATAAACCATATCTTTATCTTTATTTTGTTCTTTTTCTTGTTACTTGTTACAAATATTATGGAGTTATTTTAAAAATACCACCAATAATATTACAGGCGCTAAATAAATTAAGCAAATGGAGTAAAAACCCCGTGGTTCATATCACAGCTGACCGAAGCCAACCACAATCTGCACCGAAATTTTCGATTAGTCTTGTATTTCGTCCTACAACAAATAGGGATAGAGACATTCCCCGCAATCTTTAATTTCAAGCACCAGGAAGGACCATCAATTACGATTGCTTAACCAAGACTACTAAGCAAGAGAGACTCATTCGCTCAACTACCTTTTGTTCAAGATTTGTATAAATCAGCACAAGGGATCCGTTGCTCAGATAACTGAGATAGGATATAGTACCAAAATTTTTTCGGACATGGCTTGAACTACAACCGATGTCCTTTCGCTTTCAAAATTTTACTTTTATTATTTAGCAATCTTATTTTATTTTACTACGTCAATTCCATAGATTGCTATGTACATATACATCGAACAAAAGAGATGTCTCGATCGCTTTAAATTATGTATGACCGTGACACTAAAAGTCTTATTTGAGTTTTCTTAGTTGTCTAATCTCCAGCAAGCCGGAGAAAAGACTTAAGCCACCCCACCAACGACAACTCATCGGGGTGGAATTCCAGCAGAAATAAAAAATCTGCTTCGCGAAAAAAGAAGTATTCGGAAAAGATGGTATGAATCCCGAGCACCTCAGAACAAAACTATATCTTAAACCGCCACTCGAATGAACTCAAATATGCTATCCGCCACTCAAAAAATCGGAAGATTTCTACCTATCTTGAAGGTCTGACTGCAGATAAAAATACGAACTATTCATTGTGGAAAGCTATAAAAGATGTTAAAACCCGCAAATACATCAGACAAAATAATGGTGGATGGGCTAAATCCGATAGAGAAAAAGCTGATTTATTTTTAACCCTTTTTACGGTCAGGCGTTGATAAATGAACATGGTGATATCCAATGGCCATCTGAAAACTTTCTTATTCGGAATATCACTGCTTCATATTATCGAAAAAGCGGCTTATTCCTGACCATCAATTTGGTTTCCGGAAAAGCCACTCAACAATTGATCAGGTGTACAGAATAACCAATGAAATTGAGAAACACTAGAGGGAAAAAATGTATGTTCAAACGCATTTCTAGACGTCTCTCAAGGTAGGACAAGCCTTATTATTATTAGAATTATTATTTATTAATAAGGACCGTTTTGTTCCTCTCAGCTCCTCTTCCAGTAGCTCATTGGATATTTATTTATTTATTTATTTATTCCTCTACAAGCTTAGCTTAACAGATTATAATATTTAATTAAAAGATTTATAATATAAACAATTTTCATACTTTATCAAAGTTTGTGATTTATCAATTAATTTAAAAAATTTAATTAATATAAAGAATTAAATAAAATATTTTTGAAGCACACCCTTGAGATGTGTAAGTCAAAATTTCTAGAAACTTCATTGAAAGACTTTATAGATCTAGAAATTGGTTCGCTTAGACCGTAATTCGTTCTGTGCAAGGGTTGGAAAAGAAATTGTCGTTCCCTGAGTGGTCTAACAGGAGCGTAAATAGGAACTTGAGATAGAAGATAGGGACTCTTAATGTGATTGCAAAACAGATCTCTTATGAACATAGTTTCATGTATGTATCTTCTAGATTTAAGTGAATGTATACCGAGAAGCCGGCATCTTTCTTCGTAAGATGGTGAAAAGTTCCAATTTATTTTCCTAAAAATATATTTTGTAAAACCCCTTTGAACTTTTTCAATTCGATCCGAATGTACTTCATAAGACAGGCTCCAAATAATATCAGAAAACTCTAGAATGGACCGGACCTTACTAGAGAAGTATATAACATTAGAAGGGTATGAGGATCCGTAAAATCTTTTGAATTTCGTTTGATAAAACCAACCATGGAATTGGCCTTTGCTACAATATAATCAATGTGATAATTATAAGTTAACTTTGTGTCCATTATTACACCGAGATCTTTTATTTTATCAACTCTTTTTAATAAGTTATTACCAAGGTAATAATCATACGATATTTTTGACGAACCTCTACAAAATGAAATAACACTACATTTGTTGATATTTAAATTAAGGCAATTTTTAGTACACCATCTGGATAGTAGATTGATGTCTGATTGAACTTTCATACAGTCATTAACATTTTGTATTTTTAAAAATACTTTTAAATCATCTGCAAAGATTAATGAATCACAAAATTTTAAAGCAGAAACAATAATATCATCTATAAATAAGATAAATAGCAGAGGGCCTAGGTGACTTCCCTGTGGGACACCCGATGGACAATTTATAGCCCTTGAAAATTGTTTATCAATCACTACTCTTTGGGTTGTACCAACTAAAAATGAAGAGATCCAATTAAGCATTGAAGAATGAAAACCAAACATTTCTAATTTTTTAATGAGAACTCTGTGGTTGACTGAGTCAAAAGCCTTGCTGAAATCAGTGTAAATTGCGTCTACCTGAAACCCTTTCTCAATTGCGTTTATAACATATGATGAAAAATGTGCAAGGTTTGACGTAGTCGATCGCCCAACTACAAAACCATGCTGAAATTCAGAAATATGTTCCTTAATATGAAATTGAATTGAAGTACCGAAAACTTTCGGTATTGAAGAGAGCTTACATATCCCTCTATAATTTTCAATAACATTTTTGGAACCCGATTTAAAGATAGGAATAAGATATGATGATTTCCAATCATCGAGAAAAATTCCAGATAGCAAGGATTCGTTAAAAATAAGGAAGAGTGGAAAAGATAGAAACTGGGAACACTCTTTTAAGATGATTGCAGGTATCCCGTCGGTTCCAGGTTTGCAATTCGGTTTAAGATCTAGTAGTGCTTTTTCAACTTCATATAATTCTAAATGAAGAGAACCAATATCGACTTTAGAATATGAATTATGTTCAATAGGATATATACAATCAGAATGCGAGTACACAGACTCAAAAAACGTTGCAAAGAAATGTTTAAGATCATTAGATTCGGCGTTATAAAAAAACATTGATTTTGGACATCCACTTGATATTTTTTTCTTGTTAATAAAAGACCAGAAGCATCGTGAGTCGTTTTTAATCTTACTTTCAATATCTAAGACATAATTTTTATGTAAAAATTTGCTTAGAATTTGAAAGTTCTTCCGATATATACAAAATGAAGTGTAATCGGAAATATTTCTTGATCTACTATATTTAGAATGCGCTTTGTTTTTCAAATTTTTTAAGTGCAATAGCTGCCTGTTATACCATGGGGGCTTAGACAAATTCCTTTTCCCTGAAAAAGGGATAAACAATGAAAATCCATTTTTTTAGTATATCAATAAATTTTACATACATCTCTTGAATATTAAGACCATTAAATTGATGATTCCAGTCAAACGAACCAATATAATTATTCAGACCAGTAAAGTTTGAATTTAAAAAATTAAAGGACTTTTCAGAAAACGATTGCGTTTCAGAGTAAATATAACTTTTAATCTCGATCATAATTTGTTTATGATGAATCGAATTATTTAATAAAGGGAATGGTGCTTCAGAAACATTTACATTAACCTCATCAGAACATACGAACACTAAGTCCAAAATATTATTTAAAGAGTTAAGAATATCATTTTTTTGAATAAAGTTTAGAGAATATAAATGATCAATAAATTTGAACTCAAAATCTTTTTTCATATTGCAAGGAATAAGCATTTTATCATCACTAGACCAATACCAAGAAACATTAGAAAGATTAAAATCACCAAATATACATAGATTGTTTGAATTAGAGCAAATGTTATATAAAAAATCAATATTTTCAATGTGTTTTAAATAAGTTTCCATGTCACTTTTTGGAGGAACATAGCTAGTAATAAAATATCCCCAGACCCGTTTTGTTCCTCTGAGCTCCTCTTTAAGTAGCTCACAGAAAAAGTTCTCCTACGAGAGTTCCAACCGTCTTGTTCCCTTAAATGGCGTGCTAGGGACAAGGGTTTCCTGTAAGGATTCCCGAACAGTTAGTTCCCTTGAGCTCCTCTTCAAGTAGCTCATTGGACAAGGTTCTCCTCTGTGAGTTCCGACCACTTAGTTCCGAAGGTTGCATGCTGGGGATATAGAGTTTCCAATAAGTTTAGTTCCCTAGTATTCCTCTTCA
The DNA here is from genome assembly GCA_963931855.1 of Philhelius festivus. Lineage (NCBI taxonomy): Eukaryota > Metazoa > Arthropoda > Insecta > Diptera > Syrphidae > Philhelius > Philhelius festivus. The sequence goes on along the minus strand of OZ007554.1, from coordinate 187,574,176 downwards.
AGGATAACGCTGGGCGAGGTTCACTTCAGAGAGTTTCCGACAGTTTTGTTTCCCAGGTTGCGTGCTGAGGACACATGAAATTCCGTATTAGTTATTTTAATCTGTCGAATATACTATGTTATTAGAAATAAATTGATTGAGAGTTTGGAAGTATTAAGAAAAGCCCTCCAAGCCCAAGTTTTGTTGCTTCTTTGGGAAGAATACTGGTCATCGACGAGCTTGCCTCAACCACACACAAAACATCACAATACTCGTAATTTCATTGATAGGCTTTTCAAAAAAAATCCTTGATATCTCACACACTACTTTTGTTTTTGTTTTTAACACCTACCCTATCCGTTCCTATTGGAAAACCCTAAGCAATAAACAAGACAAAATTGATTCCACTAGACTTTTCCGTCTTTACTGTGACTGTTTCGTTTAGTGAGCAAAGTTGTTTCCTTCTATAGCTTCAGTCTTGTCCGAAAGTTATTATAAAATATCATTTCTTTCTCTTAAGAAATATTAAGCCATTTTTAACTCATTTCTATTTATACTTCATATTAAACATTTGTCTTAATTTTTCTAATTCAAGGTTTGGTTTCAAAATCGTCGAGCCAAATGGCGCCGCCAAGAGAAGTCCGAAAGTCTGCGCCTTGGCCTCACACATTTCTCGCAGCTGCCCCATCGCTTATCGTGCAACAGTTCTGGCATGCCAGTCGATCCCTGGCTATCACCACCACTGCTGTCAGCGCTGCCAGGTAAATAGCCCTTCACATCACATCAAATCTTAAAATATAAACTAAGTTTGGCAAATTTTATGACTAAAATTAGCATTTCTCTATTCTCATCCGTCCAGGTTTTCTTTCACACCCGCAGACTGTCTATCCAAGCTATTTAACTCCGCCCCTTAGTTTGGCCCCATCCAATTTGACCATGGGTAGCTTGGCAGCCATGTCCCATCATCACCACCACCATCATCACCATCCACATCCGGGTGGTTCCATTCAGCCACCACCACCGCCACCGCCAGGAGTTCCAATGGGTTCAAATTCCAGTGGCCTTTCACAACCACCACAAGGATTACGTATTTCACCACAAACTTTGGTCACAATGCCACCGCAAATGAGTTCGTCGAGTCTGCGACTGCCGTCTCCACCGCAAATGGCCGCAATGGTCAACGGAGGAGCAGCTTCTATCAACAACAACAACAACAATGGTCCACCGCAGAATCTCTCATTGTCATCGCGAAGTTCTCCCCATTTACATTCCGCAGCCGCAAGTGGTTCGCCGCATTCACAGATTATGCTTCAGCCGGGTGGTGGCGCCAGCAGCTCCTTGCCACCCTTGGCCCAATCTCCATCATCACACAGTAACATTACTATGACACCTTCGCCACAAAATCTCTCCACATCGTCCCTGTCCATGAGTAGTCCTGGAAGTGCAACGGGAAAAATGCTTAAAATAGATCCTTGCGGAGAGGATGCGGATGGCAGTGCTGGCAATTCCGTAGACATTCGCTCCAACTCAATAGCTACGCTGCGCATCAAGGCCAAGGAACACTTGGAGAGCATAAACAAAGGACTCGCAATAGTGTAATAGTATTAGAATTAAGTTTTTTTCTATGTATAAGCAAAGCACCCTTTAAAAACATAAAAGTATACGTTTATCATCATTTTGATTTGTGCTTGGATGGAGTGTTAGCAAAAATATCACCCAAATATTTTTACAAAAAAAAAATAATAATAATATATATTTTTAGTTCTAAGCAATGTCCTTGTACAGTAAAGTTTGAAATGACAGTTTCCAATGTGATTCTTATAAATATGAATTTTAGTAGTAAAATCACCCCAGTTCACGTGTTTCTATGTTTTTTTTTATTTTTTACATTTTTGTATAGTTTAGTTAAATTTTAGAATTATTTTGTTTTTTTTTTTTTTAGACACATAAGGGGCATCCTTACGATTAAGATATGTATACTATTTAAATATAATTAAAACAATTGTAAATTTGGCAAATGCATTGATATAATATAAATACAAATATATGAGTACGAGACTTTTGTTAATTTTTGATGTTTTTGAGGTGTCAATTTTGAAAGTAAGTATTTAAAAAAAAAATATTTAAAATGCAAAAAAATTACAAAAATCTAAAAGCTATCGACGGAAAATAGTTAAGCTAAAGTTAAGTGTACATGATTGGTGGATCTTACAATATTGTGGGACCTGACAATGTCTCGCAATTATCTACCAATGAGCTGACAATTAAATCGTGTGCATACACGGATGATAGAAAATCTACCGATCTCTTATAATAAATTTTTAGAAGTTGGCTGACAATTTATTGAATACCTAGCAATTAACTGTAGATTTTCTACCAACCGTGTGAACACGCAATTAATTGTCAGTCTTGTCAAACTATTTCCAGCTGTCAAAAATGAAATTGGAAAATAAAATCAATCGCGTTTGTTTTGGATGCATACATATATAATAATAGAAACCAGCGATGAAGAAGAAATGTCGAACGGAATAGGCAATGGATGGGGTGACTCGTGCGTCGTCAGCAGGACGAATACTTAGCTTAATTGTTGGTGGAATTGTAAGTTCAGGAACTGGAATTATAATATGGAAAGCAATTCGATGACCGTTTAGCGTTGGGAGTGAAAGAAATGATACGGCTTACCTTAACACTTAGGTACTTGGCTACCGGGTATAATTTTCGTTCCCTTCAATACCTGTTTCGGATTCCAGCGACGCGACGACGCTCGATCTCAAGAATTATTTCAGATGTTCTCGATGCCATCTACAAAGAACTTTCAGATGAATATCTTCAGATAATGCGATTGCTTTGCGGCCAAACATTTTGATGCCATTCAATTCAGTCAACAAGCTCTCTTAATGCTGGAGCGAGTGTACATTCACTTTCAACCTTCTTCATATAGAATTTTTGTTTTTTTTTTTTTATTTTTCTTGGAAGATGAATGAGGAAGATATAAGACATTGTTAGCATGTTTTTCACCGACAGATCTGACAATATTGTAGGATCTACCAATCGGGTACAATGGAACTTGCTCTAGTGGTTCTGAGGTATCACTTTATAGTCCAGGAAAATTAGAAAAAAACCACAATATTTCGGAAAAAGGTCAACGAAGCTGAATTTTATTTGTATGTCTAAGGCATTTATAAAAAAGTACGCTAACTTTTGGGCGGGGCTAAACTTTTTTGAGGGGTGTATTTCAATTTTTTGAACTTTCTCGAAATCTTATAAGAAAACTTTTATTTATTATTTTACTCGCACTGACTACCCTAAAAATGTTTGAGCACAGTGCGAGCGTTTTAGAAAATTTGAAGGGGATTTTAAAGGAAAGAACGGTGCACCTTGGTTTTGAATATCTGAATATCATAATGGGAGGGAATTATTGAGTCGGGTAAGGCGTTCCAGATTTTTGTAGTCGGCTAAAGAAATAATCTCTGAATTAAAGATTTTGCTGAAGTTGGGCTCAAGAGTAAGCTGATCAGCATTCCCAGAAGCACTTGTATTACAGTTGAGTAGCTTAAGGGGAGAAATGTAACTGGGTATTTCACTAGAACAATGTTTATAAAAATAACAGTAGAATAATGAAAGGCAAGAAACATTACGGCGGTGCTCGAGAGATGCAAATGTTATAGTTCTATCGCTTATCAATTTTAAAGCTCTCTGGATTCTATCCAAGAGACTCAATTGGTTTATTTGAGCACCTGCCCAAATAAATATGGGAATTGTATGCAGGCTTTGAACGAATAAAGGATTTAAATATAACAGCCAAACCAGAAGGGCTAATAAATTTCTTGTATCGTCTTAACCTTAATGCTTAGCACTTTAGCAGCGTTTTTGGCGACATTGATATGTGGTCATTTCACATGAACTGAAAGCTGTTTCCTCAATGCAAGTGCCGCTTATGGATAGCGATATGGATATGGGGTTGGGTCCCACTTCATCGACACGAGACAGCATTGGTTTTTCGATTCCCTATTGAATAATACTGTCGAGATCTAAATTTAATGAGCTTATCATACGACATACGCTACTGTTCTAAATCCACATCTGAAGAAGAAGGATATGCATCTGAATAAGAATATGCAGAGGCTAGGAGTACTGTCATTAGCAAAACAATTTAATGAGTATGAAGTTTCTGTATCTGACCCTTATAAACTTTTTGCAACTTAAACTAAAACCATAATAATAATTCTCTTTTCTTGTTCCGAAAAGAATTAAATTTGTAAAAATATCTGCACCGAAGTCCACGTCACTATCAAGGAAGCATATTGAGCAGTTGAAGTTCCGGAAGAAATCGTTAAGACCTGCCCAGTTGGCTTTCTCGCATTGCCAAATCGTTCTCTAAGGAATTATTTCTCTAACTGGGTTTTGTTGACAAGTAATATTTACAGATAAAATAGAATGCTCTGATGTGCCCTTAGAGGTTATAATACACTTGTCAGGAACCATGTGGGCAGCGAAATTCTTTAGCCCCATGCGAGTGCGAATGTTATTAGAGAGAACGCTCATTTTATCCAAGGTAAGCTTTACATTTAATAGACTAATACGCTTTATTTCTGGTCTACGTAGATATAACAGTATATATTTATATACAGTTTTTTATAATGCCTATTAAATTTGACATTTGATAGTTTCCTTAAGTTTCAAGTTCTGCGCACGAACCTTATTCAAAAAATATACTTCTCAACCAGAAACCACAATACTTCAGTGATATTATAACCTTGTCTTCCTCGAAAAGTACACGAATGGTCATCTATTCGCGCTTTCTCTCTCACATTCAATATTGTATACATATATTCCATTCGCTTATAAAATCCTCTTCCTGACAACATAAGAGGAATAGACGACGCACGTAGAACGTTTCGAATTTGTAGGTCGAAATGGAACTCCACTTCTCAAAAGTACTTTTTTTTACTTAATTTCAACAATTTCTTGGTTTTCGATCTCTCTCTCTCTCTCTCATTTCCTTTCTCTCAATTCTTTTTTCTTCATTCTTTTATTCAATTTCTTTTCTTAGTAACTTGTAAAGTGTTTTTCCATTGGCAAGTGTATATTGTGACAGGCTGTGGCGGCCATGTTGTTTTGATGACATCTGTCAAAGTTGTTGTTTATTATTTAGGTACTGATGCCAAATCAGTTTAACAAGTAGCACGATTCAACATTTGACTTTGGTGTAAGTTGCGTTGATTAAAAGGTGGCCCTTCACAGCCGACTTTTCAAAAAAAACACTAGATCGGCCGAGAACATTGTCGTGGTCCGTAAAAATATACAGCAAAACCTGAGGAAGTCGATTCCTCACCGTGCACAAGAACTCGAAGTTGCGTCGGGACATGGGCCTACACCTATAGAAGGTCCAACTGACCATGGAGCTCAAAGTTCATCACCTAAGGCAGCGCCGATTGTTCGCTGAATGGGCTTCCTAGAGCTTGGGAGATTACCCCAATTTTGGCCAACATTCATCTTTAGCGACGAGGTGCATTTTTGAATGAATGGGTAAATTCTCGTATATTGGACGAAACCAAGCCACATGAGGTTCACCTGGTCAAAATGCCTGCTCAAAAAGTTACCGTATGGTGTGGATTTTGGGCCAGCTCGGCGGCGCGGCGTCGTTGGTTCGTCAATGGCGAGTGCTACAGAACGATGATAACCAATTTTGTGTGGCCCAAATTAACCATATGGACCTAGACGACATGTGGTTTCAGCAAAACGGCTTTACATCTCACCCGACGGACCCGACGATTAAAATTTTGCATGGCTATCTCTAACAGATGTGACGTGAATTGGCAGCCATCTCCAGCTGGGTGCCTCTGATTTGATAGCGTTAGCCAATATCAGATCGATAAGGAATGTATTTCCTGATACTTCTGGTGGATCGACGAAAAACGGCGCCCATTTCCGTTTGTTATACTTTGCATGATCTTGTCGTAAGCATTTTTTCTTATCAACAACCAACCGTCTTGTTTGAGTTTACACATAATTTTGTTTGTGGTTCACATCGGAAAGCGGTTCTCGCACCATGTCTCTGCTCTGGACACTTATCTTCCTATCTGAGATGGCATTCCAAGTTGAATAAAGATTTTGACATGAATCGTGCACATGTCTCAATGTCAATACTCTGCTCTAGATACTAACTGCCTCTTTGGAGCCTCTGTGCCACTTGCGCAATTCCGTTGCTCCACTTAGGGTCTAATAACCAGGCAGGCGCATATGTCAATAATTTTTATGACAACAGTACCGTGGGTGGTAAATTCGGTGGTACTGTAGTCTAAGGATTGTATGATGCATAAAGTCTGTTGATATTTTATGACTGGTGGATGTTTGGGAGGGCAGGGGGCTGTTCAGGTTTCATCCTGACTCGCTTATCATCAGTAACGGGTTCACTCCAACGCGTTTCTTGCGGGGAGATAGTTTAAGTGGGGTAGGTTGGTTTTGGTGTTACAAGACACTTGGCCTCCCTGCCTCTAACTAAATACGAGGTAAGGCCCCCTTGTGGTGGGTTACTGTGATTGCTCAATATCGTAGCAACAATTGGTGTCCAAGTTTTCTTGGTTGCGAGAGGCTCTAGATACGCCTCGATCCTTAGCAGTGGGTGTGAGCACGTCTTAAAATGTTCCCATAATTGCTAGAAAGATGCTACCATGCTATCTCAGGGCAGTGGTCAACGCGTAATTTGACTCCGTTACTATGGGTTGGAACACCGTGGAACTAAGCCTTAATTGGCGAGTGTTGACGTTATACAAATTTTAGATTCTTCATATTTTAATATAAAAACCTTCTAACCAAGAATTGTTAAATTTCATTGTATTGCATATCGGAAATATGTAAGATTTACCAGCCCACTCAATTCTGCCACCTCCTGCCTTAATATTCCGAAATCTATATTTTAAATAATATTTGAAATTTACGTTTCCTTGAGCCCTTTCCCCACTCGGACATATCCTTTTCAAATACCTGACTGAACATTTGTTGTCCGACTTTCCAAAGTTATTGCCAAATCAATACTTTTTCATCAATTCAAAAAATAATCACGAAGCCCTTTTAAAAGTCAACAAACTCCCTTATATCTCAACACACGAGGACGCGAAAAAAATCATTTTATGCAAATAAAAACGGAATTTAATTAAGTTCGATTGATCAAATCATACAAACCTATAAAAGTTTGTCTGTTTACACTCAAAGTAAAACAGGAAAAAAATTAATTAAACAGATCGTTTATTACCAAATGGTTTCCTAACTTTTTTGCTCGGATCAACGAATTGACAGGTATATATTTGTAATACTCTTCGGCCGAAAGGCTGGCAGGTACATATACACAGAAAACTTGACCAAATCGGAAAGTTCCATAAATCAATACGCACAACCGAGCGAACCCATTCAAGCCATCATCAACCATCATCGTGCCTAATGAATTTTCCGTTTTTTTTGGCATTTCCGGCCCCTTTGTCCATCAGTTGAGAGTTCAGAGTTCACCCGGCCGGCCCGGCCATCAAACAAAACTTCCATCATGTATCCAATTGAATGTATGCGGGATAAGAGTGGATTGGTGTTGGTGTAAGCCAAGAGGGTAGTTTACGTTGGCCACCACACCCCCATTTCACTTTATGTACTATATGTGTGTATAGCAATATAGCAACCCAAGACCGCTCTCCTTGTTCAGCTCGGTGCTCATCCTCAAACCGATTAATCGAAATACTTCGTCTGTAAATTTCTGATTGATTGGTTTGTGCAAACATTAATTACCATTTTATTGCTTCGGTAACATTTCGAAGGACAGGCAGGTTGTACAGTATTGTAGAAGGCATCCGCATCCGATGTTTGGTTGGTTTGTATTTAACTTTTGATGGGACCCTTTGCTTCTTCACTCTGATGGCACGCAAGAGGTTAACTTTTACACAATCTTTGTTGTTGTGGGGGTGAAAGTTTTTATTGTTATAATGTTCAATGGAGGTACATCAAGGGTTGATGTTGATTCCGAGCAGTGAATGTTATGTGTTGTTGTAGATTTATTCAAATCCGGAAAAGGGCTCTCAGAAATGTTCTTTAGAAAAATGATTGGCCACTTTTGAATGTGGTTACGTTTGTTTAACCCAAGCGACAACCGAACAACAAGGACAAATACGTTCTTAAGAACCTCTAGAGCCGATTCCAAGTCTCAGAAGATTTAATTAAATTTAAGTTGTAGTTTTTTGAGTTTCAGAAATCACTTTTTAAAATATATGGAAACACAGAGAGTTTTGCTTGAAAAGGATCAGAATCCTACAGCTTTTGGGTAAGGTTTTAATAAGAATAAAATCTTATGGGAGGGTGGGCTTATTTTGTATTGCTTTGGAGGAACTGTGTGAAAAATAACCTAGTCAACTTAAAACTACAACTCAAGGAGTGATGTTAATTATTATCGAATTTTCAACTCTGAAACTATTTTGCACAAAATGTTAAGTTTCCACTGCAAATCTCTAATACTTGATAAAATGCAAACCTATCACTCTCTCTGTCTTAGAGAAAGCTTGCGAAGACCATATTACTTCAAACGATTTCAACAAGTCCTTTGATAAAATTGCTTATTCACTAATACATTTCAATATGTCCGCTCTTGGCTTTGAAGCCTCTTCGATAAAATGGATTTCCTTTTTAATCCATTTCAGGGAGTTTGGTTCAGTTCTTAGCTTCCTCCAGTGTCCCACAAGGCAGTCAGCTTGGCCCTCTTTTTGTATTCTAACAATCAACGATATTGAAAGGCTCATCAAACATTCTTCAATCTAACTCTACACCGTTATACCAATTTTTTATTTTTTTTCTCTTCCTCTTCCCTTATTCAACATGATCTTGACTATTTTTCAGTTTGGTGTTGTAAAAAATAGTGAGAGCTTAACATTCCCAAGCGCCAATCAATCACTTTTTCAAGCAAACGCATTCAAATTTCTCAATGTATCTATTTTCTCCTTAGTCAACCCATAACCACAGTTCGTCACTCTAGCGACTTTGGCATATCAAGTGACAAGTGACGATTTTTTCACTCATATAGATGATGTCTTCCTCAAACGTTGGTCCAAGGAATTCTGCAACCCGCTCTTTGAATATACCTCTCAAGCTAAGTACCCTTATCAATATGTTCACATATCCAGAATCGAGATCGTCCAACGTCGTTTCCTTCGCTTTGCTCTTCTGAAACTATCTGTCTTGGAACAACCCTTTAATCCTACTTCCCTATCTGGACCGCCTGAAACTAATCAACTTGAAATCATTGGAAGCACAATGGGTAACACCAGACATTCTCTTAATTAATCGACTCCTTTCTGGTTTCATTGACTGCATTTCGCTCAACAGCTCAATCTCTTTTGACACTAACCCTCGTCTTTTCTATCTGCGAAACCACTGAACCTCTTATGGGTCAAACGAACCTACATAACTCCCGTATGCTGCGAAGTCTTTATTCGAACATGGACTATTTTGTCTTCAACCTAAGGACTCCTAGCCCAATCTTAGGTGAAGTTCTTAGTTCTTAAGTTTGATTAAGAGTAACCTAGCATTAAACCAAGTAAATGGGGACTTTGCCCCTCCAATATAACCAAAATTTTATCTATTTTTCAGTGGCAGAAATTTATTATTTTAATTTTTTTTTTACATCGAGTTGTGTTCGGAAATAGTTTTAGCAACTTTGATTTTGAAACTAAATATTTTTAGAAGAAATAAGTTGTTGGTGGAGCCTTGGTGTAGACTGCATCCTTGATATAACCCCAAAGAAAACATTCTTAGGATTTTGAATAACATGATCTAGGCGGCCAATTGAAGTCTCCATTTCGATAAATAGGTTGTCAAATAAGTTTCTCACGTGAAAGTATCACTTACACGAGCTGTGTGTCATTTGAAACCGTCCTGTCGAAAGTATACATCGCTGACGGTTTGAGCTTTAATGTCAGGCACAAGAAAGTCTGTCAACACAGCTCGGTAACGCAATCTATTTGCTGGAACGTTCGCCCCTCCATCACGTTCGAAGAAATATGGGCTAATGACACCGTAATGCACCCCAAAAACCGCACCGAATTGTCCCTCGTTGTGGATTAAGAGCTTGTTCCAATATTGCGCTTGAGTTTAAGAAGCCCCAGATTTGACAGTTTTTTTTTATCAACGAACCCAGTTAAATGGAAATGAGGGTCATTATATGAAAAAAATTATTAAAATTGTTTTAAAAATTTTACGGATACATATATTAAAAAAAATATATTCTTGAAAATTTTGTCAAAATAACGGGTGATTTTTTTGAGGTTAGGATTTTCATGCATTAGTATTTGACAGATCACGCGGGATTTCAGACATGGTGTCAAAGAGAAAGATGCTCAGTAGGCTTTGACATTTCATCATGAATAGACTTACTAACGAGCAACGCTTGCAAATCATTGAATTTTATTACCAAAATCAGTGTTCGGTTCGAAATGTGTTTCGCGCTTTACGTCCGATTTATGGTCTACATAATCGACCAAGTGAGCAAACAATTAATGCGATTGTGACCAAGTTTCGCACTCAGTTTACTTTATTGGACATTAAACCAACCACACGAATGCGTACAGTGCGTACAGAAGAGAATATTGCGTCTGTTTCTGAGAGTGTTGCTGAAGACCGTGAAATGTCGATTCGTCGCCGTTCGCAGCAATTGGGTTTGTGTTATTCGACCACATGGAAGATTTCACGCAAAGATCTTGGTGTAAAACCGTATAAAATACAGCTCGTGCAAGAACTGAAGCCGAACGATCTGCCACAACGTCGAATTTTCAGTGAATGGGCCCTAGAAAAGTTGGCAGAAAATCCGCTTTTTTATCGACAAATTTTGTTCAGCGATGAGGCTCATTTCTGGTTGAATGGCTACGTAAATAAGCAAAATTGCCGCATTTGGAGTGAAGAGCAACCAGAAGCCGTTCAAGAACTGCCCATGCATCCCGAAAAATGCACTGTTTGGTGTGGTTTGTACGCTGGTGGAATCATTGGACCGTATTTTTTCAAAGATGCTGTTGGACGCAACGTTACGGTGAATGGCGATCGCTATCGTTCAATGCTAACAAACTTTTTGTTGCCAAAAATGGAAGAACTGAACTTGGTTGACATGTGGTTTCAACAAGATGGCGCTACATGCCACACAGCTCGCGATTCTATGGCCATTTTGAGGGAAAACTTCGGAGAACAATTCATCTCAAGGAATGGACCGGTAAGTTGGCCACCAAGATCATGCGATTTGACGCCTTTAGACTATTTTTTGTGGGGCTACGTCAAGTCTAAAGTCTACACAAATAAGCCAGCAACTATTCCAGCTTTGGAAGACAACATTTCCGAAGAAATTCGGGCTATTCCGGCCGAAATGCTCGAAAAAGTTACCCAAAATTGGACTTTCCGAATGGACCACCTAAGACGCAGCCGCGGTCAACATTTAAATGAAATTATCTTCAAAAAGTAAATGTCATGGACCAATCTAACGTTTCAAATAAAGAATCGATGAGATTTTGCAAATTTTATGCGTTTTTTTTTTAAAAAAGTTCTCAAGCTCTTAAAAAATCACCCGTTACATTCATTACATTTCAAAATTAAAAAAAATATGTTTTGGATATCGAGAAAAAGTTGTTTGTTTTTTTTTTTTTTTTTGAAAAAAAGCTTCCATTTGTAATAAAAAAAACTTTTTTGCCACACCAAATACAAGTCGTATTGATATTATATCTGATATTAATAAAATAAACGGTGGTGTGCCTCAGGGCTCCATTATGTCACCGACTCTCTTTCTCATATTCATCAATGATCATTTGTCAGAAACTTCTAGCCCATTAAATGGTTTTGTATAGACGATAGTACTTTCAGCTACTCATATTCGTTTCCAGATGCATATCTTTGTTATTAAGATGATTCAGATTCAGATCTCATTAAATTCTGATCTCGATAGCATTGTCAAATGGGGAACCATAAAACCACTCCTGGGTATGTGTATCAGAGATCACCTTATGTAGAATGTCTAGAAATTTGCCAAAGCTTGAGGAAAATTATCATATTTTAGACGGTGTTCCAATAACACACTTTAGTCTCCAATAACCCACTTGAGTCTCGAGAATAGAATTCAAAAAAGGGTTTGGCAATAATAGATTTTGATACTCAATTGCATTCGAGAACCCCCTTTTTAAAGTTCCGTTTTTTCAAACGGCTTTTTATAAACCTGTTTCTTAAAATCCCTCTTATTATAATCTCATCTGCTTTTGAAATAACTTTCAAATGTAATGCAATTTTATAATTTATATTTTATTGATTGATTATATGGTCTTTAGCATTATGTATGGTATAGAATGTGGATCAAATGGGAGCTTCAGGCCGTGACGAAAGGGTGACATTTTGCATCGCAGACTTCTGTTGTAATTTCAGCTATTTTTTATTTATAATATTGTGCTTAAGCATCGAGGTTGTGGTTGGTTTGTTAATGTACTCCTTTTCATTTAAGTACCCCCATAAGAAGAAATTGTCACTTTTTGATATTATTCGGCCTGCAAAAATGTCTCGTAAGATTCTCATCGTAGCACGAGTTGTGTGTGATGTTTTACCATCTTGTTGAAACCTCTAGTTCTGTAGCCCTAATTGATCCATTTCGGACAGTTTTTCAACATTTCCTGATAGCGGTAACCAGTAACTGTTACATCATTGCCTATGACATCCTCAAAGAAATATGGTCAATTGACGTCACCAGTCCCAATGGCACACAGTTGCTCTACACGTGTTATGTGGTCTCTGGTGTATCAATGGAGCATTTTCAGTGCCCAAAACCCCAATATGGGTTAATCTGTTTATTAACAAAGCCAGCCAAGGCGAAATATGCTTCGTGGCCTATAAAGATTTTGTGCCAAAAATGGCAGTCGTCTATAGCGAGCTGTAAGATGACTCAAGCACTCCAATCTCGCCAATCTAGGTGGTCATTTCGAAGCTATAGGATAAATTGTTATCAACCACTGTCTACGACTGTCAAATACCAACTGACACATGTCATTCACACAAAAATGGCAACTAAATAAATTCGTCCTGGTTCATAAAACGCACCTTGTAGTTGTTTTATTTTAAAAAATATTGCGATTTTTGATTGAAAAGGTAGGGTGGTAAGAAATTTAAAACCAATAAAATACTGAATAAATTTTTCAAAAAACATGAATATATGTTATATACTTACATACCTTGAAACGTAAATATAAAAAAACATTAGAATACAAATCAAAAAAATTAACTTCTTCTGTAAAAATCAAAATAATTATAAAAAAAACTCTAAAGCCTTTTATTGGAGTTGTATTGATTCTTCCTCTGAATTAATTTTTTCTCTGCAAAGAGCTTCATCGAAAAACCTATTTATGTAACTCATTGTGGTCAATTGTATTGCGAACTCAAACCAATTTTAAACAATCTAATAAGGCTCAACCTAAACTTGTAACTGCAATAACTGACAGTAGTAAAAACGTGAATTTTTTGATATTTGCAAATAACATATTGAAAAAATCAGTGTGTTTACCGAGATTTTAAAAAGCGGGATTATAATAGATCAGAATTTTGATTTTAGACAACACAGGATTTAAAAAAAGAAAGTATTTATTTCGAGATATTAAAAATTGGACTTTAAAGACCGGGATTTCGATACGCTTCCATTAAATCTCTTATGCAATTTGTATTTCTCGAGCAGTGCCGTAATGTTTGCTGGAATTCATTACTTTATCGCTATTTTTATAAGCGGTATTCTAGCTTATTGCAGTCCTATCTTATCTAAAACATTTCACCCGTAATACATTCAGGGAATGCCACTCAGTTTAACATTGTGCCCAACTTCAGACGTACTGTAATTTTAAGTTCGGAGAATATTTCCTTTAGCCGTACTACACGAATGAGGAGCACTTTATCCTGCTCAATATTTCCCTTCCCTTTTTTTATTATCGCCAATGATTTATATGGATAAACCCTTGAAAATAAAACGGATCATAGCTACAACAGTATATGTACATCCCAAGCAACAATTTTTAGCCCTGGCTCCAGAATAACCGAGGTTACAAAAAAACCTAAGATAACTCTGATCATAGTGGGGCTAGAAATTATTACTTTAGTATGCTATACGGTAAAAACAAACCAAAAACTATCCTAAGGTTGATTTCGGTAAAATTTTCTCTCTTGCACAACTTTTTGGTCATATATTGGTTTGAAAAATTCCAAATTTAAACTGGTGATAATATTTGGATATTTTTTAACCCTTTTAAAACCAAATTGTCATTTTTCTGGTTCGAAAATAACTATTTTTAATTCTAGGTTAAATTTGAGTACATTTATCACTTTTTCCTAGCCTTTAAGTAAAAATAGGTTATAATATAACTTTTTTTTCTTATGAGAAAAGTTATATAGTGGCTAAAAATAAACCAATTTTATGCTAAGTTTTCAGTAAGTCCTTAAATAACTTTTTTTTACCGTTAGAGTTACATATTGGTTGAAATTTAACCCATTTTATACCATGTTTTCAGTGAGACTTTAAATAACTTTTTGTTCCGCATAAAAAGTTTCATATAGGTTGAAAAGTAACCAATTTTATATAAAGTTCTGAGTAGGTCGTTTAATAATCATTTTTAAACATAAAAGTTATGTATTGGATGCAAATAAACCAATTGAATACTTAGTTAGTTTCGATTTATTCGGTAAAAAAAGTTATTTACAATTTACTGTAAATTTAGGATAAATTGTAGTTAATTTGGATCCAATTTTATGCTTTGTCGATAAAGAAAAAGTTATTAACCCTAGGTTTCCATTAAGTTATTAAAGAGCATTTTTTAAACTTATAGGTTGCAAATAAACCAAATCCAGATTTATTCTTTAACCCCAGCAACAACCACCACGCTCATCTTTATGGCTCGTCATTGTTTTCTTGTTCTCAGATCGGTTGGTTAAGTTTTATTTTTCGTACGCGAGCGTGATAATTAAAAATTAAAAAAGTTAAGTGTTTTTCTTGGTTTTTTCTTTCAAGTGAACATTTTGATTGGTAAGGGATTTTTTAATGATAATATTTGCATAGCTTGTAGTGTGTTTAAAAATTATGAATAAGGATAGCAAAAAGTGTGATGTTTGGTTTTTTCTACTGCTTATTTATAGTTCAAAAAAACTGGTAAATATTCTTTTTATAAAAATAATATTGTACCTACATGTGTTCGTTTACAGGCTGATCTTCTTTTTATTCAAACATTCTTATTAATTTTTTATTCTTTTTTCTATTTTCACCACCACTTAGGCTGGCTGCTAACAAATCTTTGTTGTAAGTTCCATCAAAAAAAAAATGTAAGTTAAACAAAATTTCAATTTTATTTTTATTTTTAAACCAGAAACGAGTCATCATCATAACAGCAAACCTCATCAACTGACACCACTGCCATCACTACACAAACATCGATATTATTACTTCCAATTTTGCTTAATTTTTTTTTTCTAATTGAATCGTTTATTTTCAAAATAGACATGTTCATCTTCAAAATTTTGCATTATGGTTACAAAAACTTTTGATTTTTCTTAAAACGTCATTACTTATGTATTTTTTGAAGATGTGACATATCATGTTTTGAAAATAAACGACTCAATTATCCACCCAGTGTTATAGATACGAGTACTTTATATTTATATAATAATAGTATTAGGTGTATCTATATTTTACTATTAAGTTATAGTTTTTAGTTATATACTATTAAAGTTAACAAACTTTTTAAATAAAATTTAATAATATTCATTATAAATTGTGACGTTAACAATCAAAACGGTGCTAAAGGCACTTTTTTCAAAATAAGGAGTGTGGTATACCAAAATTTGCGTATTAAAGAGAGCTATAGAATGGTGGAAAAATTGTATTTCAAAACGGGCTGGTTTAGAAGTTATTACTATTTTAATGTTTTTAACAATCAAATGGGTGCTATTTTTCATACAATGCTTGTAATTTTCAAAACAGCTCTATTTTTCTCTTTTTTAATTTTACAGGCATTTGAGAATCAAAATTTAAGAAACTTATTTTCAAAACGCGCTAAATATATTTTTAACAAACAAAACTGCCTAAAAAAAAAAACATTTCACTAAAGGACGAAAATAAAAGGTCCCTTTAGTATTTTTATTGGTCAATCTAATAAAAAAGACTTCTACAAATTTTACAAAATTTACTGCATTAAATTATCTTAAATATTTTAGGAATTATAGTTTTCCGCCCTTTTGCTCGGTTTCATGTTCATTTTTTTTAGCCTCTGTTTGATTGTTAACGTCACAAATATCACTTGTACTGTTTTATTTTTAAAAAGATTTTTTTTTTCAGCTGGGAAGCAAATATTTGAGAAGAGTTTCAAAATAACCATATATCATGGTTTGGAGAAAACTCATAATTTCAGGGTTCGTACAAACCGTAGGTAAACGGTTATAAAAAGGCGTCAAAATAACTTTTAAGGCTTATTACAGGTTATAAAATAGCCACCAAAATAACTTTTTGAGCATAATACAGGTTATTTAAAATCGTTGCAAATTAACGTCCTAGTAGCGTTTTAAAATAACCAATTATTGTGCATATTACAGGTTTTCTAAAGGCGTTATACAAACGGTTTTAAATGACCTATTAAAAGCGTTTAAAAGATACGTTCAGAAATAACCGAAGTTATTTTGTTACTGACCACTTTCGGTTATGGAGATGCTTCTGGAACGGTTTTTGAACGGCTTTTTAACCAATTTGTAACCCCTTGGTTTGTAAAGCTTGAGTTCAAAGCCGGTTATTAAACAGCTTTCAAACCACAAATTGTTGATAGGGCATATAGCCATTTTTTTGTCTCATTTTTTTTTTTTAAATTATATCTTCTTTTTGTTCCTTATTCACTGCGGTTTATACTACCTTATTATTAAAAAGCCATCTACGCGCCAGAGTTATAACTAATTGTTGGATCTTTAAAATAGATCCAGATAGAGAACAGGATCCCAAATTGTTTTTGTGATACTACGTGTTATAAATGAATCTAGATTCATATATGCAGATCGAAAGATAAAAAAAACGCATCTACCATGTTACACCAAACAGAACACTGAGATTTGAGTTTAAAAATATTTCAGACATACAAAACCAATATTCCATTGGTATTTCATTTTAAATCCCCTCCAACTTTCCTCAACGCTCACACTGTCCTCAAACAATTTAAGAATATTCCTAATCCCTTTACGAGTAGCGTAGGCAAAATTTCAATATAGAGTGTCTATCCAAATATGACATCCAAATACGTAGGTACTTACTTCTGTGTATAAACAACTTACCTATACCAAAGCCTAGAATGTCATCTTATCACTTTAATGAATTGCTCAGGTGTTGAAAATTCAAATTAAATGTCATTAAATGCTGGATACATAATTAAAGGCAATGAAAAAAGCCCTTAACACAAGCGATCCACAATCGCCTTAGAATATAATTTAACTACCTACCACAAATATGCCCACAAAATATTACAGCCTTAAGTCCACCACACACTGTAACTAAATGCTCTAGTAATTTATATGTTCTCTCCCACCGCCATGGCGCGCCATTCCGAGTTGCACTAGGTATACCCACTACGCACCATCCCTTCAATCCAACCAACAACAAGCCATATAATTAAATTCCATTATACGGTAAATGCAACAAGGACAACCTATCCATCGATATGATTTACATTCCTTTTACTTTTCGATACAATTAGTAGTAATTAACGGTTTATCAATGCACAACATCTACAAATTAATAAGTATATGTATGTACATGTGTATGAACGCTAAACTATTGAATACCTCCTAGACGAATCGTCCTTACACACACACTTTAAAAATACTCTTCAAAACATCACTGCATTCATTCCCTTGCACCCTTGTGCATTGGAACAAAAAAGAAAGAGGTTTATTTCACTTTTAGGTCATTTAAGTGAGAATAATGCGCCTAATGGATGGCCCTAGAAATAAGGGTAGCAATAATAATTGTGATGTTCATTCAGCGAGGATAGTCGTTAGCTGTGCCGTTGCACTTCTCTGTTGTTCTACATTACGGATATAAAAAGATTGCTATCTACCCTTTGCTGAAATGAATGGGAACGCAAGTTCAGAGAGGTATGTGCGCTACACTTTGAATACAAGAATTTTAAGTTGCATTTTAATCGGCCGTCAATCGAGATTGACAAAGTGGTGATATAATTTGATTGCCGGATCGTAAAAATAAATAACACTAGAACATTGAACACATGAAAACCTTATTTGAAGTTATAAAATGAAATAGTTTAATTAAAAGTAACGACACAGGAGGAAATGGGTAGTAGGGCAACCACTATGCGATTTGTGCGACATCTGTGTACTCGGACTAGCACTACGGAGTGGAATTCAATGTTCATCTATGTCATGCCAGATGGCGACGGAAATATGAAACTAAAGAGAACTTTTTTAGATTGAAATTTTGCCGTTAATAAATTGAATTCAAAATTGATTTTCTGGATTGGAGTTATATTTGAATTATATAAAAAAATAATATCCAAATGAAATAAATCAAAAGATTCGCGTTTACAGACATAGCCAGAAATATGAAAAAGTAGAAAAAAATTAGCATTACAGGAAAACCAGCAACTTTATATATTTAAGGTAAGTAAAGTGGTGATGGTATTACGAATAGTTGTTCGTCGAGTTTTCCGAAGCAGAATATGAGCAACGCTTTCTAATGGAATTATGAAACACCCTTGAGCCCTAAATCTTCATGTCTGGAACAGAATTAAATTACGAATTATGAAGATGGCAGCCTATCCCGTCTTCTGACTTCATATCTTTGGTCACATTAATTTGAACCCAAATCATGAAGGGGTTTTTTTTCTCAGAGTTGAACATCAATTGTCAAAAAAGTCTGTTTTTTCCCTTAGCTCAGAGTTTTCAAGACTTTGGGTTTGACATTTGAGTTACTTTTCCGTTCTGAACGCGTTCAGAGCGCAATTTATGAATTGTGAATAAAATATAAAATAATAAGGGTACCTATTCATGTAACCGCGGAAAACCCTCGTAAACCTTGGAAACCAGATAATTTTATCTCCGCAGAAACGAGCTGTCAAAATTTGTATGGGAAAAACATTCTGCAAATCTGATAAAATTATCTCACGAAATTGTTGCGGAAATTGTAGAAATAATCCTTATAAACTAAGAAACGTCAATTTTGACTTATAATTTGATTATTTCCCACCTTTACGCAAGTATTTTTAGGGGGTGTTCATGCAAACATGTTGCGGAAAATTATATCTTCCTACAAAGTGAAAAATTATCTCGTTACATGAATACCCTTAATATATCACTTTTGACACTTGGGAAATAAAAAAAACTACGACAATTAAAATGATAGATAAGAGTAAAGTCGGGCATGTGCAGAAGTTAAAATAATTTGTTCTTAACTTTTTTCGTGCTAATCATAATCAAATCAGATAACTGTGAACACAGATTTATATTTAATTATCCCGTCCTTTGCTCTGAGCTAAAAAAAAAAGAGTATGTGACGTACGCGCGCTAGAAGTAAAACTTATTTTCCCTCAAGCAAAGCCTCTTTAAGATTCCAACCTATAAACGTACAAACATTTTGTACAAACCAACATAAGAACTAATTGTTGATTAAGATTATTATGATTTATGAATTTACAAATTGGTTAGTTTTCGAATCGTTAAAAAATGAAACAGTTCATTCCTCATTTATCGTCTCTAGAAAAAATGAGTTTTGTGACATATACCTACATATGTAAAGTACTGTTTGGGTGCTTCCCCCTTTTGACGATACGGAAATCTGCATTTCTTTGGATTTTGACATTACCCTTCAGTGCTTTTCGGAAACATAAAACAAAATTCAATTTAAAAGTAATTTTAGTATGGTCTTGCAAATTGAAAGATGTTAAAATCATTTCCAAATACATTTTTTTGAAATATTTCTTCGAATTGAAAATGATTTGCAAAATAAGTTAGGAAATTTAAATTGGAACTCAAAAGTTTTTTAATTATACAAATGATGCAATTAGTTTTGGAATGACAGCTTGATCAATAAATTCAATAAAGTGCAAAATAACTTTCTTGAATCTATTGAGAAAATCAAAAAAGTCATGTACTCGTATAACTTGTTTGTTACCAAGGTTGAGCAAAATGGATGGCACTCTCTTTATAACACGCCGTCTCCACTAGCGATAAATCCATCGCAATCGCAATAGCCAAAGCAGAAAGCAGAGAGCAGAAGAACTGTCAGATTTTTGTGGCTGGGCATTTCATCGCATACTTTTTTAGTATAGTGAATAATTTTAATGGATATAAATGAGTTCTATGGACAATTTCAAATCAGATTTTTTTTAATTTTGTTAGAAAAACGTAAACCCCAAGCAAAAGCTTTCTTCGCACGCAAAACTCAAACTCAGTTAAATTAAATTTGGTTACGCCAGAACAATATGACAGTTCTCCTTGCGATAAAGCAAGCGATGGATGGTATGCGATGAGAGCATACTTTCTATCGCAAGCGATGAAAATATAGCTGCGATGGCGGTCTCCACTTGCGATAATGAACGCATGCTTTAAAGCATGCTCTTGATTCATCGCTAGTGGAGACCGCATGTAACGCACAGATGGCGCTTTTTTAATGCACATGATTACTAAGCTGGGTGCACATCAGAAATCGTGAAAGGAAACTGACGTCTAAGACATCAAAATTTCAATACTAGCCGTTTTTTAGTGCATTTATAACTTCGCTTAGATTTGAAATATGAAAACGACAGACAAAAGTTTTTATAATCATGCCCGATTCGAAATGCAAAGAGAACATGAAACGAGAGCGAGTTATGATTCACTGTCAACTTTTCGTTTTTATAAAATCGTTCAGCAATTCCTTAGGCCTGGAGTGTAAATTCAGTTCTTATTTTCGCAAATGTTGGTTGGTAAACTAAAAAACATGGTAAATACATAGTAAAATGAAACATAAGTCTATATGTTTCATTTCAGGAACCAAACAGATGTGAAACTAAAAATTGAATGTGCGCGACTGTTCTTACTTGATTTATTAATTTCATTTAACGTTACGACGAAAAATGCTTTATTACGTATATGTGACCCGGTCTATGAAAAGGTGGCTTATGACTCAAAAACAAAATTTCGATAAATCGGCTGTTAAAGGTAAACAATGCATTTCGTCAGTTTCTCGGTAGTTGTTCTCCTTCCTTCCCATTGTCCAGTGTCTCTTGTTGTTCAAGGGCACCAAGTGAGATGCAGTGTTGCTTTTGCTCCAAATACTATGTTTGTTAATTGCTTCACGTTGCTACTTTCCGAGTTTGAGAATTTTATCAGCTATCATAATTGTTACTGTTAGTCAAGTTAGGACTTTCTGGTTTTCACCGTGTGAAAGAGCGTCTCAAGAACTATCCTAACCAAAAAAAAGTGAAAAATTATTTTTTGAGTCATAAGCCACCGGGTCACATACATATACACGTCTGCTTTCATAGTTTGAAACTGATTTTACAACACTGACGATGTTTCATAACATCCACATGTCTTTTTTCTTATCGCATTCATTCTGTATTCATTGTGTTCGAGCCAAAGGATTCTTCTAATTGTAGGCAATGCTAATTTAATTTTGACAGCGAATTTAAATTTCTTTGGTATGTGGCAATGCTAGTTTATATTTGACAACCGAAAGAAGAAAGTTTATTTACAAGTTTTTTATTTTATATATCGGATTAACTATTTTATATATTTTAGTGCTTAGTTATTTAAGTATAAGTTAGGATTAAGTGTTTAATGTTTTAAATAAATAAAACCATAAAAAATATATGTATATTTGTTTGTGTTTTTTTACAAAGGGAAGTGATTTTCGATTGAAAAATTGTTCGGTCAAATAATTCATTAAAAAAAGCTTTTATTGTGTGTTTTTTTAATTTTTTGTTTTGTTGGCTAGTTGTTGTGGTTTTTTCATTAATAGAACATTTTCTTCCGGAGATAGAGAGTGTTTTTAAAATGTTTGAAATAACCTCGAAGAAAGTTTAAACAATAATTGTAAAAAAAACATGTCGCTGCATTTGACGTGTCGTTTTGACATGTCAAAATTTCACCACGAACTTTCGATAGTTAGTTAAGGAGTAGCTCTACCTTTGTATATAAAACTTATAGTACTACCAAGAAGACGAAAGATTCTGGCGACATCTAAAGTCTAGGGACTGCAATTGCTAGATTTGTCTTTGCTAAATTTAATAATAAAATATTCTCTTTTTTACTACTTGTTTTGTATGTTATCCTACTCTCCGCTGTAAAAGCGTGCGCTAATTTCTGCGCCACCACCAGGCTAGCGTTCATAATACAAAATCACGCTCCATGATAATACTATGGGCTATACATATATACAAAGGCTATACCTCATGTTAACCATGAACTCCACCAATGATATCTTGATGAACCTTACTTACCTTACAAGACCAATTTTTGGATGAACAAGCTTAATAAGTTCTGATTTGAGATGATCCCAATGCATACACAGTTTGCTAGAATTTTGGTTTGGCCGAATTATCGGTTTGTACTTCTTTCAAAATTGCCATAGCCATATCATAAATAATTGATATGGTGTCCCATGCATACATGATAGTGAGGATATTTGGTTTCTATGAACGGCGGCGCGGCGGCGGCGCTACATGCCACACAGTGCATTCCGTTATGGATCGAAGCAAACATCGGGGCCACTAGTTATAGGTACTGGTATGTTTATTACTCATTTTCTGGAGAAAATTGAGCCCAAAGTCAAATCCCAAGAACCAAGCCCTAAAATATTATGCACAAAGGGGTATTTTTTTTTACAGATTTTAGAAACAGATAGCTTTCAATTGGCAACAGTGTTCCAGTGAAAGATTTGATAGTTCTGGCTTGTTTTCAGGTTAGTTTGGTGTTGCAATTCATCATCATCAAGGTTTACAAATGGTTAAAATTTGTAATTCAATTCGAGGAATTCATCGGGAAAAATTTGCTTATGTCGATTTCCTTTACAGTCATGTGAGTTCAGCAGGAAGGTGGCGCCACATGCGCATGATACAATTGATTCACTGAAAGACATATTATATTAAAAAAAAAACACCCTTCACATGGATTAAGCTTTATGTTACAAAATAAATTTTTGATTGCGTTAACGAAAATCCATTTAATGTAAGAAAATTCATACAAACTTGGTTTTCAGTGCAAGGTTAAATTTGGCAGCATTTAAAAACTTGTTTAAAAATCTAGAGATGTCAACTGAAAACCTATCAAAATAGTTTATTTCTTACGTATGACATTTGACATTTTATGGTCCAAATTTGCACATTTACACATTACCAAAGTTCCTATAAATAATTATGTTTTCGAAACAGAAATGTCAATATTACTATCTTAATACTCTCACCACATGAGCTAAATAAGTGATTTGACTTAAAAATACAACTTGAAATCACCTCTGTCGAAAACATTTTTAAAAAATAAGTACTGTATTTATCTTTAGCTCAAAAATTATTTTTAGATCCCTACTAGCCCATTCATTGCCTTATACGGTCTTAAGAATTGTGTCTCCCACCGCCACCGTCATCAGCAATACAAACTATTTTAAGCTTCCCGCCTCATCATTTCGAAAACAATAAATTCCGAAAATTCCACTGAAATTAGGCATCTTCTTCAAAAACGAATCAGATGATACATAAATCATTGTCTTTGGTCGCCGCTGAAAATTGTCATCGAAAATTGTAATTTTTATTCATTCTTAAAATATCTCGAGAACCACGTGCAGTAAATGAGTCAATTGTCAATGTGACGTTTTAATCTTTATTGTCATTCTCTGCACTTCCATCATACCCGCGAAGACTTCCGTTCATGGCGATGTCTGCCGAGTGCCGTTGCTGCCACTGATGTGCAAAACAACAACAAATAACAGATCGGAAATAGAAATTCACTTGTTGGCTGTTTTGCGAGATAGACAGATTGACAAAACGTGTCAACTTGTAGCGAAAGATTGGGTGGGGGCTGGCTAGCAGGAAATTTATTTTTCACGGGCTGATGCCAACAAAGTGGACGCCTGAATCTGTTCTGTATTGTGTTAGAAATATTGTTGAGGCCGAAAACACCTTAGTTCGCACCATAAAAGTCCGCGTCATCGAAAGAAAACTGGGTTGAGCTGAAAATATTTGGATACGTGGGTGGTGGATACGTGGGTGGGGTGGGTATAGAAAAGAAACGATTTGGCTTTCGCACGCGATCACCTTGAAAAAAAAAATAAAATAAAATATAATATGAGTGTATTTAGAACTTCTTGCAAAACGAGTATGTCAAGTTATGAAATATTGTTTTGCAATTTAAGAAACGAGATGTTTCACATCGATTGACAAATAGATATTTCTTTTAAGTGTTTTAGCACTCGAAATAAATGTTATTTGCTGAATGGGCGGGCACTGGGCGAAGCAGAATATTTAGTCAGAACGGATTGGTCGGATTGGATTGACAAAACAGAGACAAATTGATTGAGTTTGCATAATTAATTGTCAAAGACCCCAAGACATTTATCATTTTATTTTCATACTCTAAGCTTATAAGGAGAATTGAATCGGAATTGAATCAGAATTTAGCTCCTTGTATACCTGATTCGAATTGAAATCGGATTACTAGATCCCACCCACTAGACGAGCTGGGTCGACTGGAATCGAAGAATTGAAGAATCAAGTTCGCAGCTGGTTATTGGTGGGTGTGTTATGTTTGGCTTTTTGATGTGTAAACATCTACATATGCCGACGCGGTGGTAGGATAAACTAAAAAAGCGTATTTACTACATCGTGTTTACATTGGAAACCTTGAATGGCCTCGAAACGAGTTCACCTATGGTGTTAATGGATTGAAAACTCGATTTAAGTATTTTCCATTGATAGTTACATATAACCTTTATATATAAAACCTATAGTACTCTTGAAGACGAACGATTGGGGCGACATCTTAAGCATGGCGATAGTACTTGTTAGATTTGTCTCTTCTTAATTCTATAATAAAATATTCTCTTTTTTACTACTTGTTTTGTATGTTATCCTACTCTCCAATGTAAAATTTCAGCGCCACCACCAGAATAGCGTTGGCAACACAAAATGAAGCTCCATGATAATACTATAGATTATACATACAAAGATATAACCCCTGTATATATAACCTATAGCATCATCATGGAGCGTGATTTTGTATTGCGAACACTATCCTGGTGGTGGCGCTGAAATTAGCGCTAAATTTTACAGTGGAGAGTAGGATAAGATACAAAACAATAAGCAGTCAAAAAGAGAATATTTTATTATTAAATTTAGCAGAGACAAATCTAGCAAGTAATGTCGCTATGCTTAAGATGTCGCCCCAATCGTTCGTCTTCATGAGAGTACTGTAAGTTTTATTTACAATGATATAACTTAATATGTTCATTCCGCCAGCGTTTCTTCACCTCGCACCCAATATGTCAAAAAGACGAAAGACAAAACAACTGGTGTCAAATTTCTTGTAGGTTCATTCAATGTTTTCAACAAATCCCCTTCACGTTAGTAATGGACTATTTCATTTTATTTTATGGTCCACAAAAATGCGTTTGCGTTTGTTGATACGTCAAAATTTAATTTTCCCCTTATCTGTCATATCATACCTTAATGCCAAATTTCGAATTAAATATTCCATATTTTTTTCAAAATATACATAGATCGTTCTCCATCTGTCAAGCCATGAACGATACGATGCCAATGGCTTGAAATTGTCAGTTTTTTCCGTTTATATTTACTTTGACTATTTCCATTACAAGGTGGGAATAATGTCAATTGGCTTATAAATCTCTGACAGAGGTAGTGAGATAATGTACAGAAATTGAAAAAAAAAGTCGGAGGACTTAGTTCAATGTGAACACCGGCTATATCACAAAAATGAGCCTGATTACATGATTATTTTTTGTCAGTTCTTTCGTCTTTTAACATATTTGGTGTGATGTGAAGAAGTGTAGCCGAATGAAACTACGTTTCTACACCTCTCACCTAAACTACCAAAAGTGGAAATGAACGAATTATGTAATCTAATCAGACTCCCAGAGTCAAACTGAAGTATCATGTTTTCTTGCACCATAAGGGCGTTTACATTCTCAAATATGCTGGCCAACCACGGCATGTTTGGCTTGATTTTGATAATGTAAATGCTCCATCCAGCGCTAGCGGCTTGTCAAGCATACTTAATGGATTTCACAAATATGTATTTTGATATTTTGACTGAATGACAAGCATATTTGAGAATGTTAAGGCATGCTTGTCAAGCCTGAAGCAAATTTCGTTTTCCATGAAGTTCTCGAGCATCGTAAACAAATATATCCGCCGCGCCGTCTCCACTATCAATAAATCAATCACAATCGCAATAGCCAAAGTAGAAAGCAGAGAGCAAAAGAACTGTCAGATTTTTTTTGACTGGAAATTTTATTGCTTACGTTTTAGGTATTGTTAATAATTTTAATGGATCAGATTACACAGACGTGAGGAATGAATACAAATGAGTTCTATTGACAATTTAAAATCAGACATTTTTTAAACTTGGCAGAAAAACGTAAATCTCAATTAAATGCTTTCTTCGCATGCAAAACTTAAAAAAATCAAATTTGGGAACGCCAAAACAATATGACAGTTCTGCTTGCGTCAAGAAAGCGATTAATGGTATGCGATGAGAGCTTGCTTTAAAGCAAGCGGAGAATTGTTTGTAATTTCAGCCGCATGATAGTTATGCACATTTTTATAAAGCTATGTACATTATTCTATCTCAAGACTTTTTTGGTTTTACAAATTGTGTGAAAAATAGATGCAAAATAGAGAAAATAAAGTTGCCATTCATTTGCATATACGTCCCTTTTTCCAAGGTCATGGAATCGCTGATCAATCTTCAGCTCAAGCAATATCTAGGAGTCTGAAAACTTCTTAATGGCCGGCCATAAGGCTTTCCCAGCAATTGTTTCACTGGTGATCTGATGGCATATGTATCTCACTAAAGAGTGGAACAGATCTTTACATTGTTTTAGAGAATGTAAAATGATTGAGCTTGATATTTCTAAGGTATTTTATAGGTTTTTGGCATCAAGCTTTCTTATCGAAAATGCCTGCATTTCGTATCAATAAAACTATTATTCTTTGGCTTAGAAATTATCTTTTAGATCATTTGATACATGTTGTATTAGACGTTTTCAAGTCTGATCTTCACAAAATAAATGCTGGTGTTCCCCAGGGCTCCGTTTTGTCTCCGACTCTCTTCCTCATTTTTATAAATGATCTCTTGTCTGAAACTTCTAATCCACTTTATTGTTAATTTGATTAAATTAAGTTTTATGAGTGAACAATTTACTTGAAAGCTTGTGCTTCAATGATTCTTTAAGCTACAGTTACTTCTCATTGTGTTCAAGGAGTAATGATTAAAAATATGCCAGTCGTATAAATCTTGATTACTTTAAATTATTTTTCTTTCTGTAATTCCTTGAGTAGTAGGTACAATATATAGAAGAGAACACTTCTAAATGGCGAAGAAGGGTCTATGAAAAAATGTAACTTTACATTTACATCAATTTAAAAACAAATTGAAATCGTTTTAAAAATTTAAACAGTCATAGCTGGATGATATTCGAATGTTCAATTCAACCTCGTCCGCATTAATAAAACATTTTCAAAACCTCTTTCAATACCCTTATATAATTCGAATCTTTATTTGTATGTTCCCAATATCTTCAATCATTCGAGAATTATTAAGAAGCAAGCAAGATCGATTATTGGATAATTATTTTTCTTTTTTAAACATAACAAACATTATCATTTGCGAGAAGTATTCAGCTTCGCATTTATAGTACATGCCTATGCCTAACTTATCTAAGGACAATGACTAATTGTTTCTCCCGATCGGGCCGCGAAACATGTTAGTTGTCTTAAACGTCTAACAATTATTAATTGGTAGAACAAGTGTAGGTATTTCTATTTTTGTTTAGCACACAATCGTATTGGCCACAACGAATATTCAATTTGTACATTTATAAACGTTTTATTGCATTGAACACTCTCACAGAATAAAATATCACCTGGGGTATTAAGTGCTCCGGTACATAAATGGGCAGGAGAGTATATTTAGCTTGTATAATTGTTAATGTTTTGTTTATAGTATTTTTGTTTTTATTTAGCTTACTCAATTATAAGCCATTCAATTCCTTTGGTTTTATTTATACATAATATACGAATAAGGCGGGAAGTTTATTTTCTTGGCCAAACATTTTTTAATTATGTAAACTTAACAAGAATGTGATATATGTATTTTCACGGTTGTGGAAAAATAATATAGCGATTTGGCTTTTGAATAAAAAGTTAAGTAAAATATTTGTCTATACTTCAATGGTATTTTTTGTACAGTGAAAATATTTGTAATTTAAAATGAGAGATAAGAAGATTTTAAACTTTAAAATGTACATAATATACTCGTACATTAATTTGAAAATGTTTTAAGTGTTGTTGCACCAAGGTGTCCTATGTTCACACTTAAAGGTATATACCGCAAATATCCAATTATTTGGTGGTTTTTATTTTTTAATATTGTTCACAATGTAAAATATTTAATTAGCTAAGCTTACTTATTTTTACATACCGTAAATTCAACACTGTTTCAACAATTTTTATTGCATACACTTAGATGCAATTTTATAACATTTACATATGAAGTCGAAATATCAAAGTGAAGATTAATGCAATGACTTCGAGTGGATTGAAATTGTTCTAAATATGAAAATTTTCCTGTTCATTCCGCCGAATCCAGGGGCCAAATTACCGCTTCAGGGTCGAGTGAGTGAGTCCCATCAGCAGCGTTGCCACAAAGTGCCCGATCGGGCCATTTGGCCCCCTGTTTTACATTTTGGCCCTTTGCCCGGGCCAATTAGAAATGGCCCCCAAATCTAAATTTTAGAAGATTAAACATCACATCATATCGTGCTTAAAATAATTAAAAAGCTTTACAAAATTAAATACAAACCATCGCGATGCATCGCCACTATAATGCGTTTCCACCACATACAAATAACCATACTTAAAATGGAACTGAATTCATTCATTTATTTTGTTAAATGATTTGACTTTTTTCACGTCAATTTCGACCAACGTGTTGACTCAAATATTTTAAAGTGGTTTGAATCCTAGCGGAAGAAAACAGTTTGTGCGTATTATTGACGTACTATC
Source organism: Philhelius festivus (assembly GCA_963931855.1). Lineage (NCBI taxonomy): Eukaryota > Metazoa > Arthropoda > Insecta > Diptera > Syrphidae > Philhelius > Philhelius festivus. The sequence goes on along the minus strand of OZ007554.1, from coordinate 187,544,900 downwards.
AGATGTAATTGAGTTCACATCAGGAGTACCACAAGGTAGTCACTTGGGCTCTCTTCTATTCTTGCTGCTGATCAATGATATCCCTGATTTATTAAAAAAATGTTTCTTGTTTGATGTTTGCGGATGACATCAATATTCCGTAGTGTTACGTCAATTAATGATTGTCATTTACTCCAATGTGATCTTGATCGCTTGGCTGAATGGTGCTTAGCTAATCAGCTTTTTTTGAACGTATGAAAGTGTTAAACCTTATCATTTTTTAGGAGCTTATTATCAATTCCTTTTCAGTATCTTATAGAAGGTACGGAAATCTCAATACTTAACGAAAAGAAAGATCTTGGTATCATGTTTGATTCGAAACTCTGCTCTAAATCTTATATAGGCTTTGTGATTGCTAAGCCTAACTCTATGTTAGGATACATTAATCGGAACTCGCTTAATAGTTCACTGATTCTTTTACTCTGCGATCCCTTTTCTTTGCATATGTAAGGTCATCGTTGGAATATTGCTGTGTAATTTGGAATTCATTTTATCAAGTTCATTATAATAGGATTGAAAACATACAAACAAAATTTTCTCCAATTGTTCTGCATAGCGTAAACTGGAATATTCATACCCCAACTTATAAAACTCGGTGTCAACTTCTTGGCCTACAATCTCTTGTCGTTCGTCGTAAAAAAATTTCAATTATATTTTTGCGCGATATTATTATATCCTATATAAATTGACCTTTTCTTTTGTCTCTTGTAAATGTACGAGTATATGCTCCGTTAAGGCATCTGTGATCCCGTTTCCTTTTTAATGAACCTCGTCATCGGGTAAATTATGGTCTAAATGAACCTTCGACTAGATGTATTAGAGAAGCCAACAGGATTTGTAATCATGTTGATTTTTTTTCTCAACAAAGTTGGATTTAAGTTATTCTTTTCGGTTAAGTTTATAATGTTATTTTGTTGGCTCCACTAATTAATTATTTGGTTTTTCTATTTTTCAATAAAAAAATTTGTATTCGGTAGTCTGTAAGATTATATATTATTTGTATAAATCTGCTTAATGCATTAAATAAATAAAAAAGAATAAATACAAATATTAATAAATTGTAGTTTAATGTTTTAAGGACTTACGTAGTTTTTCTTCAAAAAAATAAAAATCGTTTCTTTTTGTAAATCCTTACCATCATTTTGAATGTATTTTTCAGTTGTAAGATATAAACTAAATATCATATCTCTGTGCAAGCTATGTATCATTGTAAATTGTAAAGCCCTTATTCTACGATAATAAATATCCATATCTATGTTTTAAGGACGGATTTGTAAATAAAATTTTTGGCCCCAACTTTTGTCAAATGGCCCTTAAAAAATTTCGAAATGGCCCTCTATGGTATTTACTTCGCGGCAACGCTGCCCATCAGTGATCGAATGAAAACGTCAAATTAGGGTAATCGATTGCTCGATGACGTAAGCGGTAATGCCAAACTCACATAATTCAGTCATGTACGAGTATTACTCGATAACTGATGCGGTAATTTGGCCCCAGTTCCGTTTCCAATTGCTCTAGAACAAAGTCAGCAAACAAACTGCCTTTTCTATTGTCAATTTAATTTGCGGTAAATATTTTTCTTTAGTCTCTTAAAATGTTAAAAAAAATTGCAACAAATAAACCAATATGGCCACCATGAACCGTCAAAACCTAACCGTCTAATTCAATAATCATATAATAAAACGGCGAACATGTTTTTTGTGGTACACTTTTCGCGGTCCACAAAAACCGAAGGGGCATAAATTACATATTAAACGAAAGCATTTTTTGCATAGTTGTGCAGAATGCCAAAATTATTTAAATAAACTAAACAGAAATTGTTTAAGACAATAAATAAAAATTGCAAAAAAATGCCCGGAAAACAAAAACAAAAACAATTAGAAATGTCAAATCGACTGACACATAAAATGTCAAATCCAGAATATGAAAAATGAAAGCATTCAGCGAAAACCCAAAGCCAGAACCCGAAACATTAAGGTGGATTCACATTACACAAATCCGCCAACACGATAAAAGTTGATGAACATGTTGTTGAATGTGAAACCCCTTAAGTGAAGAAATATTATCAATATAAATATTAGGCATGTGTTTTTTTAGTAGTTGAGCTCTTAAAATAATATTTTAAAACATTAAGCGTTAACTACAATCGGCACTTTTTGCAAAAAGTGAAAAAGAATACACACATACACTAGCGACATCTGTTGCTTTCAGTTTGGCGACATCTATCGGTCATTTTCTGAAGCAATTTATTCAATGTATTAGTGTTTTCAAAAAGTGAAACATTTACTTTTTGGTTTTTTGAGATGGGAGATAAAATTTTAAATTGAGTTGGAAAAGGAGAGCAGATTTTTTTTAACATTTTCATTTTTAAATTTAATTGCAGTTATGGCTTAACAATAAGGCAAGTCGCGCACTGGCAACTGTGATCGAAATCAAACTCTTTATTAACGCTCACACTCTTTTTCTCTCTTGCGCTTATAGAAAATAGCTCAACTGTTGCGAAAGCAATCCTTTAGTTTGTGTCAAAACACAAACTTTTTAGTTTCGAGAATCGAGTTGCTCTAAGTGCGCGGTGTCCCATATAAGCCCATATGTTTCATTTTAGCAACCAAACAGTTGCGAAACTAAAAATTGAATGTGCGCGCCTGGCCTAATAGGGGTATTCATCCCAAAGTGTAAGCTCTGCGTATTTGTATAAGTCAATTATTTTCAAAACTTATTTACATTTGTCTGCATTTGAATTTTAAATATTTGCGAAAAAAAGAGAATACAAAATACTCGAATTGTATTTGTCAGGGAAAGAGAGAAGATAGAAAATGCAGACGTGAGACGTCGCGTCGCTTCGTCAAAAATGCGGACGAACATGACTTACGATACAAATTTAAATCTCCATGTCTGAATGCGTTCCATGGGCTCAAACCTTACTCATTTTCGGAACACTTCCATTTATGTCATTTTTTGTTGACAATAAACAGCTGGCCGATCGATGTGCAAACAGAAAAAGTTTTACAAAAGTAAATTGAATTTATGTTTTTGAAGTTAGCTTTATTTCTTTAGGCGCGTTATGAAAAAATGATGAGAGTGAAATTTAAACAAAAAAAAATACATGTATGTAACACAAAATTCACAGGAATGATAAATATTTTTTTTATTGCCGCGATATGAAAAAATGATAAGAGTGAAAGTTTTAGATGTAACACAAAATTCACAAAATTCAAATGACGTCACTCCGGCGACGTGGGTTCGATTCCAATATTATGGCCATAACAACCGCTGAAGGACAATGACATGAAAGAATCGAAACAAAAATTGTTAATGTGTCAAAAATATGTATAGGTTTGAAAGTTTGTTCACCATTAACTGTTTTCCGTTGGACTCTAGGATTGAGTGCTTAGTAGGTACTTCTCATTGCATTCAACAATTTAAAATAATCATGAATCCTCTGTTTTTTATTGAATGATAATAAATTAAATAAATAAATTGGTACTCGAATTTCGAGAGCTGGGTCGGCTAGTTTATTTAAAATATTCTACGGAAGGTCTTCTGTTGTTAATCCTGAAAATCAAGTGGTTTATTCGGTATGGTATAATCTTGTATATCACACTTATGTCACTAATATATGGTCGTGATTATCGCATAATAGGTTCCAATTCGATTCTAAAGTGACATCTTCAACATGGAGTCATCCAGTTTATCTCTCTTTGGTATCGAAGTTTAGGTTAAATTTTGGCTGAACGGGCTGCCGGCTAAGAAATCCGAAACATTTAGACCAAATCTGTCCCTTGTCATACCACAGGGATCTAGAAAAGTTTTATCCTATACCTTATACCATTTTGAACTCTTTATGAAGCATAAAGATAGCGTATTTTAGCACTCGTCAGATCACTCAGATCTTTGTAGTAGAATTCTCCCAAATGGAATCTACGGCTTTGGGTCAGAACAAAATATTAATATAGAAGATGCGGATTTGTTTCTTCCTCCTCCTCATCCGTGTAGCATTTGCAGTAATCGTTTGAGTAGACACCAAGTCGCCTTTTTGTTCAACAGTTTCCGGTTATGACACTTATTACGGAACAAATGTGCAGTCTGCTTAAAGATATCAGATGCTTTGAGCGCCTGAGATCTAACATTGGTTAGATTTACAATATTTATAGAATCTTGCTTTGGCATAAGTTTAGATGTAGTAATGATGAGTATACCAACATCTTTCTTATCTTTTTTAGAAAAGATAATGTTGTTCCACTTTTAAAAAGTATGTCAGCTTTGCAGTTACCTGGAATGGAATGTCTCTATCTCTATGGATCGACTCCCAGCTAAGGTGAATGTTGAACTTCTTAACCATCTTCACGAGAGATGATCGGCAATTTAGTTTTAAAATTTGTAGAAACAGAGTTTGGAGACTTTTAGTAGCTTGGCTGTCTGAGAAGATATGGGTACCCGTTGTAGATATTACGTTTACCCTTAATTATGATAATACTTTCTTAATCGCTTAAAGTACCACCTAGACCCCGTCATTGGTTTTCAATCCATCAGTATAGAAATAAACCAAATCAGCTTTTAAGAATGACCCCAACCTTCCAACAAGAGCTGGATGGGATGGTAACTTGGAAGATTTTGTTAAACTGTAATCGAGGGGTCGTGTAGTTACTTGAAAAGGATCTGAACGAATTTAGAATTCTAGAGTGATCGATCTCCTTTTTGATCCACTATGAAGTGAGATTAAAATAAATGGATGAAGCGACCATTATCTGTTTTCCTTCTAAAAAAAATGCCAAAACTAGATAACATGCATTATAGCTGGAATCTTATATTGCTGGCAATAACGCCTTTATAATCGATAAAGATATTGTGGACTTAGGTAAAATATTTTGTATCAATATTATTGGACAAACATATTCAAGTATGACGATGATCTAGGTAATGCAAAAAAGTTAAATTCCTTGGGAAACCTGAAATGCAGATTTTTTAAACTGATTCCATTTCGAAAACATTTTTCAAAGACAAAATATTAAAACTTAACTGATGAGCTCGACTCTAGGTTAAAAGTTAATTCCACCAATCCCTCAGAATTATGACAGATCTGTAGAAGTTGTAAGAACTTGTATATTCCCAGCAGTTCTAAGAACTACTAAATTTCTGGAGACCGAGATATTGGTTACGAATTAATAGAATTGCTTGAAGAGACTCAAGAAAACATACGAGTATTAACAACCTTAATACAATCCAGCGAACTCTAACGTAGGATCAGCTCAAACACAACAAGTAGTTCTAAAATTCTAACTTTTGCCGTGGCCCTGCAGATATGAAAGGATCATTCATCACCTTATCGTCACAACTATGTCAGCACTGCTTTCTGCAAGTAAAGACGGGAACAGCGCTGGAGTGGAAAAATAACAAGATGATGGCTAGAAGAAATTGATACGCTGCACTGGATAAAGATATACATACGAACCCTGGAGGCAATATAAACTTTAGACAAAGGATTGATGGCCTTAACAGCAGATATTTATAGCCATTAATTCTGGTATAACATTCTCCAAATCGGTTCAGAAATACTGGACATGAGCTTGTGAGCTTGAACCTCGGTGTCACATTTATCTGGGTTCCGGGTCAGAGCCTCAGAGCTCAGAGTGGCATTAATTGAAATGAACCGGCAGACGAGCTGGCCAGGCAATGAACAGTCCTCCATTTCCTCTGCAAATGCCTTGGTCTGACCAAATTGAGAGCACACACATTAGGAAGGTCATTTTTTGACGACATTGGCGAGCTTTCAAAAATGAAGATCAAAGACTTGATCTCCTTTCTTTACTTATGTAAAGTTGCCTCCGTCGGATTCCATAGACCCTGAACTTGTGGACTGTGGGCTTCGACGTGGGCTTATGGTGCACAATGGGCGGATGATGGTTTCGGATCCGGGTGATTCCTGATAGGACGCCGACCGGTTGTCCCAGTCTATTCATCCCATTATATTTGGTCCCAAGCAACTGGTCCCACGACAACTGATCCCACATTATCTATCTTCTTTCGATAATCAAAAATTTGGCTATCCCTATCTTCTTCTTCCCCTCCTTAGCCCTACTGCATGTAAAATGTAAAAGGAACGTTTCACGTTATAGAATCCAGCTAGATTTCTTGTATGAAATTATTGCTGTTTGTAGTGGGGATCGGTTGTAGTGAGATCAGTTGTCTGGGATGTGTTGTCGTGGGACCAGTTGTTTGGGACCAATTGACGGGGAACCATTCCTGATGATTGTGCTTAATCAAACACACGTCATACCACAACAATAAAATACATCAAAATCCATTACATTCTATTTTGAACTCAATCCAAACTTGACGACTCTGTAAGGATCTGTCCATAATTCAAAGAACAAAACGGAGATTTGAAGCACTAATTGGGCCAAATGGTTGGACTACGCTTGTGGTTGTGGCTCGAACTCATTGTTTTGGGCGGATGTTTTCTCTTTGTCAGCTACAATCGTCCGGCTAAAAACAGATGTAAATTTTAAACTACTGCTCCATCTTATAAGAGATGATAGACAATTTAGAACTGTTACTGATTTCGTAGGGACAGACTAGTAGAATCCGAAAGGTACGGACTGTGAAGTTGTTATCACATTTTCTATCAACCATGGTCCTATCATCGAGCGCGCGCCGCGCCACCGTGCCGCTAAAAGTTCCGTCTGGAACACACAAAAATGGTTCGGCGGTCAATTCATCTGACAAGGCATTGTTACTTGAAAGAAGTTAGGGCTTTGCCAAAATAAAAAATGCCATTTTGGTAAACACGATGGAAATGAGGTAGGACATTTTCAGAACCCGTGAAAGCAAGACTATTATATTGGCATCAAGAGTTTAAATAGCCCCGTTGGGACACTGATATAAGGTGGCTTATAATACCTAGAGGTCGAAGAAGAAGAACCTCTCTACATAGGGTAACCAGATATTTTTAGATGAAACTATTACTGGAGTTTCAAAAACCCGGACTTACCCGGACAAAATGAGGACTGAAAAAACACATTTTTACTGTAAAAGAAAACAAAAAATTATATTAACATTTAAATAAAAATAAATATTTAGTTTAAAAATCACATTTTTAAGGTACAAAACATCTTTGAGGTATAAAAAAAGGAACTTCATTTTTTGTTTTAATAAATAGCCTTTACAGTGCTAGTTGTATTTTTCATTACATATAATACTGTTAAGTATATCACTGTTGCTTGACATAATCATTTCGTAAAAAGATTCACAGATTCCTAAAGTTTTTGCGTTCACAAATTTTCTTGAAAGAAACCAATGCAATTTACCACGTAAACATTCAAGAACTGAAGTGAAAAAGAGCGCAATTCAAACTAACATAAGACAAATTCGTTTTCACGTTGAAGTTCTATTTCCCTTCAAGCAAACAAGTCCGCTTTAGATCCGCGCACGTAGTATACAACGATTGGATGACGTATGAATCCGTTCGTTCACTTAATTTTAATGAGACCTCGGTTCATTTTTGAATAACCATTTAATTGTAAGTAGCATAAAAGTAAATAGACACACAATGGGTAAAAGGAGTACAATCCCGGACAATTAACAAAAACTATCCCGGACCTCCTCCACACAGTGAAAAAAGAGTACATGTCCGGGAATATACGGACGGATAGCAACCCTATCTCTACACCATTAACGTAAGACACCAAGTTTTAGAGAAATTTTGATAGAATCGATCTATTCCTATGGACCTTCACAAACAGAAAACTCTATTCGAAATTGCAGTAAATAAAATAAGAATAATCCAACAGGAGTAAGTAGCTTAGTACCCTACTAATTATCCTGCATTAATCTTTCCAAATAATGATAATAGAGGGAGTCCTCATTTTCAACTTAACATTTATATTTCTAAAATCCAATAATAAAATTCGCTAACTCCGTAAAAATGTCAATCAAGTCCCACAGCATCACTAAACATCAGATTGATCTCTTCCAAATCCTTTCATCAAAATTCTCAATCCTTTTCGATTTTCCTTATAGCTATGTGCACATACGAATGCATAATATTTTATTAACGCCCAAGGACAAAACAAAAATAAAAACAACCTCCAAAAACCAATTTTCCCGGATAATTGAATTGACCATCAGTGCGACCAAAGAATCACATGGCGCTGATGTGGTCGATCAATGCCACCAATTAGCCAGCCAGCGCTAAGGGTTGCGGCTTTTCTCCTCCACAAAATCGCAGCACCACCAGAAGGCCCCGAAGATATATAACACATACAAAAACAATCTCCATTTATATCGCTTAATGAAAATAAGGAAAAATACGAGTAGAATAACAAGGAACACACATCAACGGAAAATCCAATAAAATTCCAAATCTAAACTGTTAATAATAAAAATCCTTTTCGATATAAAATAAAAGGTACAAAAGGATGTTTGGCAAACAAAATCATTTCACCCTCTGTTAGCAGTTGAAAATATTGTCACAGTCACAACTCACAAGACACAACCGAATGACAAGGACAACTCACTCGTGTCATTTGTTGAGGTCGAGGGGCAAGGGGCCTCACATTCACATCTCACTGACTGACTGAACCTGCAAAAGGTCCTTTATCCTGGTGGTTGCTATGGATGCGTCTAAAATGGATTCGGGAGTTTAGTTCTCGGTTGACATTCATTTACTTACTTGCGCTTCGTCGATTTTTGTTTTGTTCTAAGGGAGCGACGAAACGGTTTCTCAAAGGTCGGGATGAAAATCCTAAGGAATTTCATAAATATTTATCCGCCTGCGAAAAGGACATATTTTTATTTGCTTATGAGCGTGTGTTTTGTTGTAAACAGGACGAGCGAGCAAAGGGCTAAACATTTGATGGAGAAATCCGAATCAGCTATATGAGAGACTGGGATGTACACGTGCGCTGGGAAAACACTGCCTAGATGAAGTCCGGCGTTTTATAAAGTGACATGTGATCCAAATCCAAGTCACATTATTATTATACTTAACTGCTGGGGCTACAAACGAGACTGGATTTATTAAATTTTGATTTGTACTTGATTTAGCAATTTTCCCAATTAAGTTGGATATTTTTATTAAACGACAAAGTAAATATTGAGCACACTTTGTGTGCCGCCTTCGGCTTCGGGGTGTTGATGGTTGATTTATTGTCCTTGTTTGCTGAATGGTTCGACGAGGATTTATATATACTGAGAGCGTAGATGTAATAAATTTGTATTTAAAGAAGTCATAAGTCATCTTAGCAATATTTCTGGTAGATATATTCTTCTAAGCTTCTGGTTTCCGCCTGTGGAAAATTTAACCCGGGATTTCGAAAACCGGAGCCTCTTTTTTTAGGTTATTTAGGAATTGAATAGACCTTTCATTCGATGTATGTCTCGATGTGTTTGGTAAACTTTGAAAATTGGATGAATTTTTTAGACAAGTGAAGTGGTCCATGATTTTTTCAAAATTCTCAAGAATTCATTAAAATCAGTTTGGCTAGGAACGTTTCGAGAACCAGACTTCGCAGAAGCTTCTGGTTTTCACATGTGGATAGCTGTGAAAAAATTAACCCACGCATAAAATAAAAACTATTTTAATCCACACAAATTATTTTTTATTATAGCCTTTCGAGTTTAGAGGAAAAAACCCTTTTTTCAAATTGTTCCTGTTCCAGGTTTTCCCAAATATCATAAGATCTATGGGTTTTTCCGCAAGCTTGTCTTTGAGTTTTATTTTTAGTTTTGTTATGTTCATTCAAAACAAATAGTAAAATGATATGTTTATTACGCATTTTTTTGGAGAAAATTGACCCAAAGTCAAAAAATTGCCTGGGCAGGAAAACCGGAAAATGCCAGAAACTGTATATGTATCTCAAGACCGAGATAGGATATCAAATTTGTTTAAATGCGGTTACTAAGACTGGTATTTCTTTTAAAAATAAAGGCCTAGATAAGTATTAGTACTAACAGCGCAATTAACGTTAATATGGGTCAGGGATACCCAAATAAGCCTTTTCTTAAATCCCCGATATATGATATAAAAATTTGAAATTGGCCCATACTGTGTAACGATTTTTTTCTAAGAATAAACCCAAGAATCACACCCTAAAATATTATGCTCAAATTAAGGGACACCCGACAGATGTCGATTGTTGACCATCTTTCATTTGCGGTCTTAGGGAAACTTTGGTGAATTCCATAATTTTCCTGGTCCAGTAACAGAAGTACTCAGGGTATAATTTGTCTCGGCTCAAGTGATGGGTCGTTTTTAGCCAGTTCATTAGCCATTTCTTTTCCATAAATTTCACGGTGTTCCGAGACCCATCAAAGGGAGACTGAATCTGTTTCGTCGAGCAATCTTAATTCACTACGACAACGAGTAACCAGTTTTGACTTCGTGCCATTTGACGAAATGACTTTGATTAACATCTGGCTATCTCTATAATGATATCAAAGTTCTCGTTTGACAGTTCACATGTGGAAAGGTATTTTACGTTCTCGCAAACTGCAAGCACTTCCACTTGGAAAACACTGAAGACGTTTGGGAACTTTAATTATATATTTATGGGTGGGTTGTCGGAGAATATGCCTGACCCTACCCCGGCTTCCGTTTTGGAACCGCCTATAAAGACCGATACATGATTTGCGTTTATGACCCGCCGGTTTTCCATCCATCCAAATCAGACAGCCAACTCCTTCTTGAATAGCTCAAGTGGGGCAAGTGAGAAGAAGTTGGCGTTCTTCTTATATAATTTTTGACATGGCCTTAACATTGGTTCCCTTATCCAAGGCTGGGCGCCAATATAAATAGGCGTACATCAGGATAGGTCTTATAATGGCTGTGTACATCCGATGAATGGTTCTGGGGCTAGGCCCTATCTCTTGCCGAATATTCTACAGCAGGTGTAGAGTGTATGGAGGAGTGCTGATGTGGTAAATGGCTTGTCCGTGGCTCCAACGAGCTATTCCAACTGAGAACCACCCCTCAATAGAGCTGTGTCAATCGCGATTGATTCGGTCTTTGTGACCCGTTCACCAAAAAGATTGATTGATTGCAATCAAAGTAGACTAAATCAATCAACCCTAATGTCAACTTCTTGCCACTGAAACCGATGAACGAAAAGAACGAAAAAAAGTTATGTTTCGTTCATTCAACTTGTTCTCAATCATTTCACAATACCAACCTTGTATATAAACAAGAATACCAAACAGGAATGGACATGAAACAGAATGTATATTCCTCAATTTATATACAATAGAAGATGGCGTGAACGAAGCAACGAAGAAGAAAAAAGCCCAACTTGCTTTCATTTTCACATTGTTTCGGTCTCGGTCTGAACGAAACGATTGAAAAAAAATATTTTAGTTGAATGAATGATTGAAAACATATTGTGTCGATCTATATCTCGTTCGGAACGAAACGAATGGATGAAAAATGATTGAATGAACGATTGATTGAAAAGACCGAATCCTTGAACCGATCAATCAATGATTGATTCGGTCTTTCAAAATGAACGATTGGCACAGCTCTACCCCTCAGATGGACCGGGGTCATTGCTACTCATGCGCAAATCCAATGCGCTCCTGGAGGAGCATTGTCTGCTGACATGGGCGTAGTGGAACGGATGGCTACTGATACGCACTTACCGCTTTGGGAGTGTATGTAGATATTGCTGATGTGGTTGGTCCGGTAAGTCTCTTCGGAGCAATATCACTGACATGAGTTAGCAGTGGCGGATGGCTGCTGATGCAATTCTATTGTTCCTATCGACCTCCTCGTGGTGCCTGTGGATAGGTTACAAAAGTAACTGAACCAACTAGATAGGATGGGATTGTCTTATCCAGTTTGCCGTAAGGTGAACAAAAGATTATTTGTATCTTTCCTAGTTTGCCGTAAGGTGAGCAAAAGATTAGGAGTATCTTTCCTAGTTCGTCGCAAGACGAATGAAGACAAAAAGGAAGCACATTAGTTATTGGTTTCTACTTCGATCGATTTCTGGTGTGTGTATCCTAGGGAGAGTGATGACAGGCCCTGAGTTTTGAATGAACTCAAACTGGAAGTGACCTCGATTGCGAAGCTCCACTGCAAGCCAATTCTGGTGCCATGGGAGATAGTGCCCGGAAGATTGAGGGCTGTTGTGTCCTGGACACTTGGCTCGTGCCTACCCCTCTCCTCCATCTATCTTCGTGATAGTGAGGTTGAGGGCTGTTGCGCTTGCTTGGCCCATGCCTACCCCTCTTTCTTCAAGCTATCTATGAGGTAGACCCCTTTGTTTTTTGTGGCTTATTCCAAATGTGGAGACATATGGTTTTCAAGCTTGCTTGAATTCAAGAGGTGTTAGATAGACCTCGCCTCTAAGAAAGAGGTGTGCACATGCTGTTACATGTCACAACTTTGCTACTGAGATGGCTTCGGCTATTTTGGGGTTAATGGTCAGGACTCAATCTGACTCCGATGAGTGTAGAAGCCCTCCGTGGGATTAAGTCATAATCGACAGGTGCTCACGTTAAACCAAATAAAGGTTCTGCAGGTGTAGAAGTCTATTGAAGCTTTTTTCCCTTTTTTTGATATTTTTTAGAATATACAATTTTGTCGTAAGTCCCTCACTCTTCGTTTTTTTTTCCAAAATAAATCCAAAATTGGCATGTTTTTTCCCAATATTTTCGCACACAAAAATATCTACCTACAAATTAAAATTTGGAAAAAAAAAATATGAATAACTGTCTGCTACCAAATAAATGCATGATTATAGGTATCTTTATACCTTTCATTGACTTGAATAAAATATAAACAAAATAAATTGAAATAATCGAATAAAACAATGGCTCCCACAATGTTCGCCCTCCATCAATTGAGAAAAAAAAATAAAAATATAAACCTAACTCACAGAGAAAATCAAAAACCTAAAAGTAAACAATCACCTACCTAATCGAAATAATTAAAGAAAAACCATAAAACATCGTGTTAAACAACCGAAAACACTCAAACGCCGAAAAAAACATCGAATACATCGATTAAAATAGATTATAAGGTAGGTATTTGAAAATTACTTAAAAAATTGCCAAAAACAGAATTCTTCCCCCCACAAATGAACAAAACTAAAAAAAACTCACAAAATTCCTAAACTTGCATCTGTGTGAGTCTACCTACAGAAGTTCACATAATAATAAACTCAAAAACTCAAACATGCCTCTCCACACATATTTCAAAAACAAATTGAAAACAAACAAAAAAAAATTCATAGAATTTTCCAAATCTCTTACCATATACGGTACGTTTACTCGGCGCAGGCTAACTGCCGCCACCGCTACCGCCGCCGATATGGTCCAAAGCCCCATCATCATCATCATCATAGATCTATTTTTAACCGGGCCGCAACACCACCACTCGACATCTGTGAAATTTTGTATCTCAACTTCTTGTGGGGCGTCCGGAATATAAAAACTGATGTTCGCCTGCCGAGATACGCTCAGTCAGTTCGATCCATTGGAAACGGTTTGTAATACCGAAGCGCGATTAGTATCAGTATTCTTTTGTGTTTTTAAGTGTTGAGACCCAAATTTTAAAAAAAACTTATTCAAAATGTGTGACGATGATGTTGCTGCTTTGGTCGTTGATAACGGTGCGTTTTTCTTCCTTAATTTTTTGAGAAAAGATAATTTTTTAAATTTTGAAAAAGTGAAGTTTTGCTTCGAAAACGATAGCCCCTTTTCCTTATCGTTGATTTGAGTTCGTGATAAAGTGAAAATAAAAATAAAGTTTCTGCTATTTAATTTTTTTTTTCAAATGATAAAAGACACGGAACTTGAAGACCTTTCACTATAACTTTCCAAGCTTGTTACTTAAGAAAATCAAAGAAACCCCGTAAACTATTTCGAATTCATACAAAATTCCGAGCCTTGAAAACAAGGACTCGACATAAACTATACCCTGAAACATTCTCACGTTTGAGATGTAGTTAAAAAAGTTTTGATAATTAAAAACTGTTCACCCGTTTTCCAGTTTATCCGTGACAAGCTTTTTAAAAATTTTTAATTTTTTGAAAGTTTCACGAGAAACTTTTTCTAGTCCATATTCTTTAAACTTCACGAAATCTCTTGACGATCTAACGAACTCAAAGTGCCTTTGTCGAAAAATCAATGTGCCTTCTTATTATTTTTCACGCAAAACTTCCTCGGGAAGATCCCTTTTCAAAGAGACCTTAGTTTTCCAAGCAAAATATTTTATTTATTTTTTGTATTTTCTCCATTGCAGGTTCCGGTATGTGCAAAGCTGGCTTTGCCGGTGATGATGCCCCACGTGCCGTCTTCCCATCCATCGTAGGCAGGCCCCGCCATCAAGGTGTCATGGTCGGTATGGGTCAAAAGGACTCGTATGTCGGTGATGAAGCCCAAAGCAAGAGAGGTATCCTCACCCTCAAGTACCCCATTGAGCACGGTATCATCACAAACTGGGATGATATGGAGAAGATCTGGCATCACACCTTCTACAATGAATTGCGTGTCGCCCCCGAGGAGCACCCAGTTCTGTTGACCGAAGCCCCATTGAATCCAAAGGCCAACCGTGAGAAGATGACCCAAATCATGTTTGAGACCTTCAACTCGCCAGCCATGTACGTCGCCATCCAAGCTGTGCTCTCCCTGTATGCCTCCGGTCGTACCACCGGTATTGTGCTCGACTCTGGAGATGGTGTTTCCCACACCGTGCCCATCTATGAAGGTTATGCCTTGCCCCATGCCATCCTTCGTTTGGACTTGGCTGGCCGTGACTTGACCGATTACCTGATGAAGATTCTCACCGAACGTGGTTACTCATTCACCACCACCGCTGAGCGAGAAATTGTTCGGGACATCAAGGAAAAGTTGTGCTATGTCGCTTTGGACTTTGAACAAGAAATGGCCACAGCCGCTGCCTCCACCTCCCTCGAAAAGTCCTATGAACTTCCCGACGGTCAAGTCATCACCATTGGTAATGAACGTTTCCGTTGCCCAGAGGCTCTCTTCCAACCATCATTCTTGGGCATGGAATCCTGCGGTATCCACGAGACTGTCTACAACTCCATCATGAAGTGCGATGTTGACATCAGGAAGGACTTGTACGCCAACACTGTTATGTCCGGTGGTACCACCATGTACCCAGGTATTGCTGATCGTATGCAAAAGGAAATCACCGCCCTGGCTCCATCTACCATCAAGATCAAGATCATTGCTCCGCCAGAGAGGAAATACTCCGTATGGATCGGTGGATCCATCCTTGCTTCCCTGTCTACCTTCCAACAAATGTGGATCTCCAAGGAGGAATACGATGAATCCGGCCCAGGAATTGTCCACCGTAAATGCTTCTAAGTCAAATCCTTGTTCAACGACCTTATTAACATTATCTACAAATGCCACCCAAAAACCCAACCAGATCAATCAGATCCTGATGCCAACCAGGAGTGCACATATTATTATTATTTCGTCCTGTCGACTGATATCCTTCTAAACCTTTTGTGTTAATATTTGTTTTATATTTTTTTTTTTATAATTTTTTGTATAAATATGGAATTAGTTTTAATGCACATTTATTGTTAGGAAATTTATTGCCAAATGTAAAATAATTATTATTTCTATTTCGTCCTTAAGGACACAATTCTTTATTTTATTCTTTAAGCTAGTCAACGAATTTATTATTAAAAAAAAATTATACAATTTTAAAATCAAATTTGTTTTCTTTTTTTAATTTAAATTTGACAAGCTACTTTGGGCGCGCTGTCACTTTGGGTCATTTATCGCGGTCTTTTGGCGGCTGTCATAATAAATAATTCATAAGTGATGATGAATATTAAATAATCACATATCTTCGATGCATTTTATACGCTTTTTGACTCTTGAAGATGTAAAATTAATGTTTTCGGTCTTGCAATGGATGCTACGGTATTTTGCTAATTAATTTAACGAGACGATAAGTGTTGGGAGAAAGGTGCGAAGGGAATGCAGTTGGCAAGTTGCCAATACATTGCAATGAAGGTATTGCGCGGAGCTGAAATTGTATTTCTTTATTTCAAACGAGTGTTGTCTGAGTGCAAAAGTTGAATTTTTCAAATTTGTGTTTGATACTTTGGTGTTAGATGGGGGTTTGAGGAATTTTAGAATGGAAATAAGCAAGAGTGTTGAATGACATTTATGTGTTAGAAGAAACGTTTGGAAGATCTCAAACATTTATAGCACTTATAAGATTCGGTTTGAAATCAAAGATTTGAAAAAGTTCTTGTTTTATTTTGGTGGGGATTTTTACAGTAAAGAGGTAGTGCAGATCAAGGTTCTCTATTTTGGCACAATTATGAGAAGAACTATCAGAGAAAGGTCTTTCGGAAAAGTTGCATATTCGGCTACCAGTTGTATTGAAACGAAAGCGATGTTCCCAACTGGGGAAAACATACTTCAGCTTCACGGGTTAATACCTTCTTTTTCCGGTGCTGTATTCCTGCTGCATTATCTGCTATGGATTCTGGAAAATATTTTTTTAAGGAAGCCAATAACCTCACCGTTTGTTGCCAGACGTTACCACTTGCTAACCACCCGCTCTGAAATCGAACGGAGAATAACTCTTGACAATAACAGCTAAAAAGACAATTGAGTAGCAAATGCCTCTTTCGAGCAACTAAGGTGATACTTATCATCGCGAGCTATCTTGTGAAGAAGCATATACATAGATCTTGTAAAAGGGGGATGAGAATAATTAAGGAGGTTTTGAGAGATTTGAGAGATGTTGTTAGTGATTTGTATTAGAACTGTGCGAATGGTTCATTTTTAAAGATCGAATCAATCAATGATTCAATGGTACGATCTTTTCAATAAATCGTTCATTCAATTATAATCATTTTCTATCCAACCGTTTTATTCCGAATGATACCAAGACCCATGTTCTGTAACTCAGGCGATAACTTATCACATCGTTAAAGAATTAAACTATTCATTCCCCTCTTATCGTGGCTGGAAAGAAATGGGTTTCTATAACTCAATCCGATAAGTTCAATTTGGGATATTTTTTGACTGGAATTTCCATTGGAAGGTGATAAGTCGATCTGTCATTTTTACATTTTTAAAATCAAAACAATTGAAAGCTGAATTAGGCTAGGCGCGCACATTCAATTTTTAGTTGCACAACTGTTTATAGTAAACAGATGAACTATTTGGTTGAATGTCCGCGCAGGTGCACATAACTATATGTTACACAAAATAGCGAACTCATTTTAGGCAATCATTTAGTTTGTGTCAAAACACAAACTTTTTAGTTGCTCGAACCAAGCAGTTGCGAAACTAAAAATTGAATGTCCGCGCCTAGCCTTAGAGTGAAAAGAGGTCCATCGGCGATGCTTCCACAACCAGTATTATTCATAAAGGCCTTTAATGCATATGCCTGCTATTTCGCGGCAGATTTTATGTCAGTCCAACTCTAATATTGAAAGACATATGTACATAGTTTACAAAAATAAATGTGTGATGTGTACTTAATATCATTTATACCTTTTTCCATTGCTCCACCGTCTTTATGTTTGGCCCTTGGGAGTTGAGCCGGAAACATAGAGACTCCCAAGTTTCGGTATTAATAAAATACCGGCTGTTGGCTGTGAACTGGCCGCGGGCAAACGGCTTGTTCTTAGCCATAAAATCCACAAGAGTTTCCTTCTTGCACTTTGATAACCTTGCGCATCTCTAAAAATATAATATTTATTAATTAGGTTTTTAAATCAATTATTTATTATTTATGTATTACCTTTTTTCCTCCGACAATTTTCTTTGCCTTCGTGCTTCGCCTGCTTTTTATGTAGTGATTAATTTTGACATTTGAAGAGAAATACTTATCGACTTTTTAAGATACAGAAACCCATTTTATCGAATTTTTCAAGGATTCCTATTGCGTTTGTTCCAGTCGATATAATTAACGACTGTCAAAGTTACAGAAACCCGGCGATGCGATAAAATGAATTTCGTCTCAATTCTCACCGTTTCTCGACGAGTCTTATCGCTTCGAAAGTTACAGAACATGGGCCCAAGACCGATGCGAAATGTTTTCAATTATTGTTCATTCTACTAAAATATTTTTTTTTTCAATCTTGTCGTTCTGACCGATACCGAAACAATGTGAAAATTAACGAAAGTTTGGCTTTATGTACTTATTTTCAACTCATTCACGCCATCTTATTGTATATAGAATGAAGAATATACATTCCGTTTCATTTCCATTCCTATTTTTTCATTTTGCAATAACTAAGAACAAGTTGAATGAACGAAACATATTTTTTTTCGTTCGTTTCGTACACTTTACGAGTATGTTTATCGGTTTCAGTGGCAAGAGATTGATTTTGCCTATTGTGATTGCAATCAATCAATCTTTTTGGTGAACGGGTCATAAGGACCGAATCAATCACGATTGACACAGCTCTAATTTGCATGTTCATTTGCATAAATGGTAAGTTGAGGAGGAGATACGACAGGGAACTGTAAACCGATATCGAATTTTGGGTCAGCTAAAGCTCCAAACTATTCAACTTTCGATGCCCCCCAGTAGGAGAAGACCACAACTCAGGTTCCATACACAATTAAAATATGACCTCAACAAACTTGGCTTGTGGACATGGAGACACCTCAAATGGTTTATCCGCTTAGTTCAATTTTGGCATACTCTTTCTAACATTTCGGCCGGTATCTCAGGAATAAATGCTTCAATATTGGCTTCTGGTACGTCAATAGAAGCGGGCTTGTCGCTATAGACATGAACCTTAACATAGCCCCACAAAAAATAGTCTAGAGGCGTTAAATCGCACGATCTAGGCGGCCAACTGACAGGCCCTAAACGCGAAATAAACTGTTCACCGAACTCACCTCTCCATTGGCCCATTGTTACACGTGCTGTGTGACATGTGCACCGTCTTGTTGAAACCACATGTCATGCATGTCAAGCTCTTCCATTTTGCGTAAAAAATTGTTTGTTATCATCGCACAGTAGCGCTTACCATTCACAGTAACGTTGCCATTCGCATTATCTTTGAAGAAATACGGCCCAATGATTCCGCCGGCCCATAATTAACACCAAACAGTGACTTTTTCTGCATGCATTGGTAGCTCTTGCAATGCTTCTGGCTGCTCTTCACTCCAAAAATGGCAGTTTTGTTTGTTCACGTATCCATTCAACCAAAAATGAGCTTCGTCGCTGAACACAATTTTTCGCCAACTTTTCAAGAGCCCATTCAAAAAAACTTCGGCGTTGTGGCAGGTCGTTCGTCTTCAATTCTTGCACCAGCTGTATTTTGAAAGGCTTCACACCTAAATCCTTCCGCAAAATTTTCCACGTAGTGTAGTATCAGAGGCCCAATTGCGGCGAACGGCGAATCAATAATTCACGGTCATCACTAACACTGGCCTATATAGCTGCGATATTTTCCCCAGATCGCACTCTACGTAAGCGTGCTGGTGGTTTAATGTCCAAAAATGTAAATTTAGTCACAATAGCCCGACTAGCCGCCTCAGTAGGTCGATTAAACTGACCATAAAATGGAAAAAGCGCGCATACATTTTGATAAAAAAAAAATTCAATAAAATTTGCAAGCGTTGTTCGTTTGTAAGATGACTCATGGTTAAATTATAGATCAAACTGAAGATGTATGACAGTGACACAAAACGCGAAACGTGCGTGAGCTGTCAAAACCAGTGTTGCCAGAAAGAAAATAGGGAACAAATAACCCATTATACTATCAGCTCTCTATGTCCAAACTATCATAAGACTTTCCCATGTCTTGCAAGAACCATCACGGTAATTCGTTCTGAAACAATTTTATTGATCAACCACACAACATTTTTATTCCGGGGCAAATCCTGAAATAGACTATATAGTTTAGTTTTAGTGTTAATGACTTTTTATTAAACTGTATAATAAAAAAGAGTAATACAATATTTTTAAAATATTTATTTTTAAGCATAAAGTCTTGTGGTTTGGCAGTGAGAAGTCTGTGTCTACCAGATTGACATTTTGTATTGTTGAATATAATTCAAAATAAGAAAAGTTAAATTATTATTTATTAAGATATTCCACATTGACAGCCAATCCAATTTCCGTTATATTTCACTGGGTGCCAAAAACGTTTTTTGTTATATGAAGTGTTTCTTTTGTATAATTATATTTATGTATATATATATATATATATTTGTGTTATCCTGAGAGGTCCTGGGGAGGATTTTTGTTTGGCATTCAAATATGATAGCCATGACATAGCGCAATAAGTTAGACATCTACCTTTCCGTCGGAGGCCATGGCTATTATATGGGCTTATCCCTGTAAATTTTAACTTCTTGAGTTTGAAAAAAACAAAAAAAAAATAAGGCACGCATGTAAATTTGAGTTTTTCTTCAATTATAGACCACGAATAAATAAAAAACTTCAAAATAACTCATATGTATTGTTTGTTGAAGAGTATAAAGGTATAAAGTATAGAAAAATAAATTTAAAATAATTTATTTTATGAACCGAGTTAATTGATTTGGTTTTTATTTTTAATCTTCACAGCTTCTTTTTTCAAACTTATTTGTTTAACACTTTTACCATTGTTTTTTATAGTTTCTACAGTTTAAATTACGCTCATTGTAAGGGTATAATCAAACAATGCTTTGGCGTGCTAGTAAAAAATGTGCCTTTTTTGAAACAGTTACGTTTTTTACGTTCGTTTTGTTAACTTCATAAAATTTGTACATAATGAAGCACGCGTTGAAGCCAAAGGTTTTTTACTCTAGATAGCTTAAATAATTATGCAGACCATACAAAAATGCCCCATGATCAATGTTAAAAAAATAGACACGAAAATTTGTGACAATTAAAGAAAAATCACGCATGGCAGTTTTTTCTAAAATTTATATCATATAGGATTATTTATAAGGAAGGCACGCACTCAAAATGAATGATTTCAATTAAATTTGACCTTCATTTATCTGAAAAAAAACAAAAATTGTACTAAGTAATCTTATGTTAAACATTATTTTTGCAATAATACAAAACGTTAATTATTCACGCACGCAGCCAAAAGTCTCAATATTCGATGATTTTTCGATTTCAAACACTTTCGCACTATCTCGATGGTTCATTTTATAAATCGAATAGTTAAAACTCAATGATATATATAATATTATAAGTTCCAAAACCTGAATATTTAATAATAATGTCTATATATTTCGACGCATGGCAAAAGTTAAAATTTGTACGGATAAGCCCATATATGACAGCCAGTTTGTTTATTTTATTTTCGGTTATTTTCATTTGCTATTTTCTTTGGTTTGCAGATTTTGATTCAAAATTAAATAAAAATGCGCAGAAGACCTGTTGCAACCGATACAAAGTCATCAGATTCGGAATCCGACTTGGATTTTGGCACCGATGATTCAAATGAAGATCCTGTTTGGCACCCAGAAGAAAATTCGTCCGAAGAAGATGAGAATGTGTCCGATGTCATTAGAGACATTCTGTTGGAGGAGGAACGTGAAGATTTGCATTCGGATGATGATGATGGAACAAGGAGTCTTCATCAGTGGAGTGAATACGTTGGTAGGCACAAAGTCTTCGATTTTGTCGGGAAAAAAGGAGTTCAAATCGAGATTTCTACTCAAGCCTCACCTAGTGACATCTATTCCCATATTGTTGACGAAGCATTGATTCAATTTATAGTTGATGAAATTAACCGTTTCGCGGAACAGACCATCGCAGCCAAACGGAGGTCCAAGCATGCTCGGATGAATCAGTGGATCCCAACTGATTCAGCAGAGATAAAGAAATTCTTTGGGTTGATGATCTGGATGGGCTTGGTTCCACTTGGCCGAATGGAAGAATACTGGGAAACGAAATGAGTATACAACATGGCGCTGCCTAGGACAATTATGTCCAGAAATCGTTTCCAGGTTTTGCTTTCAATGCTTCATTTCGAAAATAACGAGACAAGTAGCCAAACCAATCGTCTTCGGAAGATTGAAAAACTAATTGATCATCTTCAAACCAACTTCAAAGCACTTTTTTTTATCGCGGAGAAGATTTCGTTATTGACGAAACTCTAGTGGCCATGGAGAGGTCGGCTTGTATTTAGACAATATATACCAAACAAAACTCATCAGTATGGTGTTAAGCTTTTCAAACTCTGCTCCACTGATGGATATACATGGGCACTTAGAGTGTACACTGGAAAATCTGCTACGGGTGAGAGAGAGGTCGGATTGGCCAAAAATGTATGTACGGAACTTTGTCAAGGAATTCTCAATGAAGGAAGATGTCTCTATGTTGACAACTTCTATACCAGCTACGAATTAGCCCAGTCCTTATTGCAACAAAGGACCCATGTTGTAGCCACCCTCAGAGCTAACAAGCGAAACCTTCCAAAAGAAGTCCTTCTCGCGAAATTGAAAAGAGGTGAAGTTATTTCCAGAGAAGACAATGATGGAATCGTCGTTTTGAAGTGGAAAGACACCAGAGATGTTAGAATGCTTTCTACCAAACACGCTCCAGTTTTGGTACCTACTTCAAACAGACGCTCTGCACCTGTACGCATCCAAAAAGATAGTGCTCAACCTTCCACGAGCTCTAATCCATTCCCCAAGCTACGAGACCAAGAAGAACTACTCACAGATTACCAACTAAGCTTGAAGCAATTCTAGCATACAATAAAGGTAAAGCTGGAATTGATTTATCTGATCAAATGGGATCTTACGCAACAACTCTGAGAAAAGGCGTCAAGTGGTACCGTAAACTAGGAATAGAGCTTTTGCTGGGAACGTCAGTCGTTAACGCTTGGATAGTGTACAAAAATATAACACAAACCAAGATTTGCATTCGCAAATTCAGAGAAAAACTTGTCGCTGAGCTTCTCAATATGCCATCATCTTCATCTCGACCAGAGCAACCCCGAACCAAGCATCACCATTTGAAGGACAGGTTGAATGATTCTGGGATTAAAATTCACAGAAAGTGTAGTGTTTGCTATAACCGCATAACTAAAGAAAAAGGTCGAGTTTGTGCAGAACAGCCTCAAATGTGCCGCGATTGTTTCAATCAGCAACATAAACATATTTCTAAAGTTATAAACCTTATTTCTGTAGTCTGTAAGATTATATTTTATTTGTTAATAATATTATATTAATCTGCTTGATGAATAAATAAATAAATAAATAAATAAATAAACTCTAAAAAATTCCAATTTCTAAACAAAAGCCAAAAAAAAAGTTCCTAAAATATTTCGATTGTTCCTAAACTGTACCTTAGCTATAAGATAAAAACGTTGAAAATAAGATAAAAATTGAATTTATTTACTTTTTAGTTATATTTTGTAAAGCAATGAAATTTTAATTTATTTTGAACTGTATACTTTTTTAAATTAATAATTAAAAACAAAAACAAAATTAAGTTTTATCATTCCCAAGAAAAAGTGGCTGTAAAATCATTACATTCTTGAAATTGCTCAAACCAAGTTTACCTAGCACATCACTGGGTGCCAGGGTTTTGGATTCGTATTGAAATTTCTTCCTAGTAGCTATCAATTTTGATAGCCAAAGCATTATCTGAATACATACCTTACTATCATATTTGATAGCCACAGCACCACTGAAAACATAACTGGCTATTAAATTTGATAGCCATGGCAGTCAATGTGTTTTAAGTATTTTGTTTTTTAATTTGTATATATTTTTTAAAAATTACCAGCTCTGATTCTGTTTCTATAGTTAAGAGCACTTTTGGCGTATCTTTACAGAATGTTCCAACCCCAGCCACCATTCAAATCACTCATCAGCTCCTAGACTATACAATTTCGAGTGGAGAATAAATGCCTTTTTATCGACCTAAAAAGCCTTATATGAAAGCATTCATCATCAGAAGCTTTATATGGCTATACATTTACCCGGTATCCCGTAAAAACTAATCCGACTCTGTCGCTGTAACGTGACAGGGACACAATGTGGAAATAGAGAATAGCTCGTAAGAAATATTTCAAGCACACACAGGATTTCGGCAAGAAGATCTGCTAGTATTCAATCTTTTTCTGCAGATGACTTTCGAACAGTCTGTCGATTTTAGTTTAGCATTGCTAAACAGCTATAAGTGGTTAACGAGTCGTTTGTATAAAGAAGATCTTCCCTCGCGTTGGGATGGGTTGATTGGCTGGCATCGGGCTGTATAACACCGGGCCTAGTTTCAAGGCTTAGGTGACCCCTGTTTTGATATTCTTCGTTGGCGATTTGCCATTGTCCAACTGAACGTAGCAGTCTGGAAAGAGATAAAAAAAAAATGTATTTGTGGTGAAGGGAATTCTTGTAGATGGGGCTTATTGATTAAATCTTCTATCAATACGCAGTCGAATAGTTCCTCAGAAAACATCCACGAAGCATTTAATGGCGATATTTTGACATGATCGCTATGATGATGTCATGTTGAAATCTTCCAGAATCGGATACAGGTTTGATAATTTTTTTCTGCAACCGAACTGCATGTCTGGGATGACGGCGTTTTCACTGTAGAACCTCTTGAGCCTACTGAAAACCACTTTTTTCGATATTCGTCTGATTTTGTTGACTAAGTTAATTACTTCTTTTGTCGGAACTGCCATGATCTTTCCTTTTTTCCACTTCTTGGGGAAGAAACAGTTTTTGAATTAGTTGTATCAGATGATTTTTATAAGAATCATCGCTACTTGTGGAAGCTTTAACAGAATAAAGTTGAAGACTTCAGCTGGTCTAGCTAACTCTGTTGGCTTTGATTTGTTGACAACTCATATCTCTCTAATCTTCTCAGAACTTCACAGTTTCGTCTGCAGGAATACTCTCGTTGAATCTCACATTGTCCATGTTCGACTGTAGATTATGCTGATGCCTTGACTTCGTCCAAAAACTCTAAATCTGCACAGGGAACGCGTTCTTCTTTATCCAGTGTTGATGTTTTGTAGCTGATAAATTGTTTTTTGAGATTGGTCATTTTTAAGCACTACGAACTTACTTAAAAGCATCAGCTTCTAGTTTATTTTTTTTAGTCTCTTCTGGAATTGTATGTTGTTGTGGCGTTTAATGGAGTTCCAAAGTATGATTTTGACACACTTAAGTAGCACAATAGGTTCCCCAGGTGAAGGATTTACCACGTGACAAACACAACGTGGACTCTAAACACTTTCTTGTTGTAGCAAAGTTCAGAGCCCAACTGTCCAACTAAAAGAAAAAGAAGACCGCTCAAAGGAAGAAATTCAACATTGCACGCCTTAGCACACCTGAGAAAGCCTACAGACAACAGTGAGCGATTGGCCGGGAAAATCTCTACCGTATCCCCAGCCACAAGCATCAGCAACCAGTGGAACCAGTATCACGACATCATTAAGGAGGTAGCCGAGATCACCATATGCTATCAACCACCTAGAAAAAGAACCGGTGGTATGATTATGAATGCGCGGTATTGAAGCAGGAGACAGAAAATGCACGAATGCAAATGCTGCAACGGAAAACAAAAGCAGCAAAAGAGGAGTACCTTCAAAAGACTAGGAAAGAGAAAAAACCCTACGCAGAAAGAAAAGTGCATCCGCAGCCTCTCACCTCAGGTATCTCGAGGAGTCTAGCACTACCACCAACACCCGCCGCGCCGGTTCTATAAAACAGCCAAGCAACTGGCATTAAGTTATAGGACCGGCATGCAAGCTCTTCAAAACAGTAAAGGGAACCTAGTCACCGAAGTCCAGGGAATCTTAGACTTGTTTAAGCAGCATTTCCAGCAGCTGTTTAGTGGGCATTATTTAGAGGTAGTTATAGAAGAACAAAGAAGCATGAGACCTGTCAATGAAGACCCAGTCACAGTCACAGTCCGAGTCCCCAGTACTGAAGAGGATAACAAAGCCATCCACAACCTTAAGAACAACAAACCCATCGGCTCGGATGGCCTACCTGCGGAACTCTTTGAGTATGGAGGAGATGTCCTGATAGAGTACATGCATCAGCTCATCAACCAAGTTTGCGAGGAGAAAAGTATGCCCGACGGCTGGTCAAATAGCTCCATATGCCCAATCTATAAAAAACGCGATCCTATGTCCTGCAAGAACTATAGAGGCATATCCTTGCTTAATGTTGCCTATGAGATCCTATCCGACATACACTATGATCGTCACGTGCCAGTATGGCTTCAGGCCAGGCAGATCAACGATATACCAAATATTCACATTGAGGCAATCCTAGAAAAGACCAACGAATTTCAAGTCGAGACCCACCATCTTCCAAGCCGCGTATGATAGCATACGTTGCCAAGAGCTTCTGTCGGAACTCGGGATCCAGAAAAAACTGATCCAACTATGCCACATGACGTTACAAAATATGCCGTACAACGAGCAAATGGGTAACAGCTCATCCGAACTCTTCAAGACGTGTGCAGGGTTTAGACAAGGAGATGCGCTATCATGTGATTTCTTCAACCTAGTCCTAGAGAAGATAGTGCACAGGAGTGGTGTTAACCTGGAAGGCACTATCTCCAACAGGTCTTCCCAACTGCTTGGCTATGCGGACGATATTGGCATCATCGGCCGCTCCAAGCGCGCTGTGCTAGAAGCATTCATAGCTATTGATGAATAGGCGAAAAGCGTTGGTCTTGAAGTGAATAAGGACAACACAAAGTATATGCTATCAACAAACAAAGCCTCAGCTATCCATCGCCTAGGACAAAACGTTACTGCTGGTAGCAGTAATTTCGAGGTAGTCAAAACAATCAATTCCACGGACGACATCTTAGTGGAATTCCGACGGAGAATTACCCTATCTAACCGCTGCTACTTCGGTTTGTCCAAACAAATGGGTTCTCGAAAGACTAAGTGCACGCTATACAAAACACTAATTTTACCAGTTCTACTCTACGCCGGCGAATGCTGGGCGATAAGTCAGAAAGGGAAATTGATACTGGGCCCTTTCGAGAGGAAAATTCTTCGGTGGATATTTGGTCCTATATGCGAAGAGGGTGAATGGATTCAATTATAAATTATACGAGCTGTACCAAGATGTGGATGTAGTCCAAATGGCCAAAACGTCGACTACACATCGAGCAAATGGACAACAACGCTCCAGTCAAGAAAATCTTCGAATCCCAGCCCCCAGGTTCGATACGACGAGGAACCGAACCTCCGCCACAGGGACCATGCGGTTACACACGCAAGAGCGCTTGGTCTCGACGACTGGAGGGAGTTCGCGAGAGATCCCAACCGATGGAAGACCGCAATATCTCACGCAGAGACCCTATATAGTAAGTAAGTAAGTGTGTTAAGTGTGTAAGTGTTAAGTTCCCGTTCATGGAAATTTTGAAGTCCTTTTCCTAATAGTTGTCTTTGACCATTAAGTTTCTGTACGCACTCAGAAAGGCACCTTCAAAGAAAATCAACTTTCTATATTTTTTTTCCGAAAAAGAGTGATTTTAAAATTTAAATCATTTCCTATCTCAGACTGTTATTAAAATCAGCTGACTGTTATTTAGTGGGATCTGCTATCTCTGTTTGACAGTTATTTAAATATGTTTGCAATTTCAGTTTGTAATTTATAGACCTCTGCTAAGTCAGACTGTGATGTGTGCTATTTCAGACTGTTATTTAGTGACGTTTGCTACTTCAGACTTCACCTGCTGTCTCAGATGGTGATTAATTTTGTCTCCTATCTTAGACTGTGATTTAATGGTGTCATATAATTTGTCGACGTCTGTTCTCTCTGAATGTAATTTAGTAACGTCCGGGTCCAATTTTACAAGCGTGACTGATTAACCGTGTGCAAATCATATTTACACCCAAATATGAATTAATAAATTTGCCTAATTTGAATATCTTCAAAGATCAACTAATAAGATATTTCTCAAAAAGCCTCGAAACTTTAAAATTCGAAGGCCATATATTTAGAGCCTTTTCTGCCATCTCCAAGCTCCATGTTTTTATAAATTTCTAAGCCTAATTTTCTATTCACTTTTGTTTTCCTTGCCCTTAAGACTTCCTCTGATTAGTTCTGAATTTTCTTTGATTACAGAGAACTTTCAACAACGAACGAAGGACTTCACAACAATACCGCCACTCAATTGACTTCATTATAGAAATACTCTACGACCGACAACCAACGACGACGACAGCATTTTTGCCGAAACAGTAGAAATTTTTCGCACCACCAATTCATGCTGAAAAGTAGCAGGCCCGATTGCTCCCAGGAGTGTTTAATCGAACCAAAGTGGACACTTATGCCATAATCAAACGGCTGCCATTCGTCCTTTCAAGTTCCAATTTACAATTTTCATTGTCTCCTGTATCGAAAAACATGTCATGCAGAATGGTAATTGTTGAATGCGACTTCCTTTTTCTATTTCAAAGCGCCCGAAGGACACACTCTGTTGATGCTATATGTATATTATATAAATGATAATAATATTCCCATCAAACACGGAATTAAATGTCCTGCGTTAATATGAAGAGCATTTGTTTTGTGTGTTCCTTTTCTGCTTCTTCGTATTAAGTTGGGATTCGGATCACCCTCTGCGAGTGTCTTCATGACAATTTGCCGCCACGACTCTAACAACAATAGTCCCAGGATCAATTATTTCGCTTGATTTAATCAACTGAATGGTCCTTTTACCGAAATAAGTGGCTGCTAATACACACCAATACACTTTCTAATTCACATACACTTTATTCTGAATAGCTTAAGTGAAAAAGTGAACGATGATTGTACAAAAAAAAATATATATCTATGTATAAAGGACTCGAACGAAATTGCAGAAAAACGAAATTATTTCCTTACTCAAGCTCAAGAAGCAAGCAACAGAAAATGTATTCCTGTTGTCGGTCGTCGTCGTCATATCACAGTTGGCATCGTTGTCGTCTGACGGTCTATCGACTTGGTAGATACTTATCCTCTTTTTTAGCCAAAACGAAACATCAAATGACATCAAGGATTTCCAAATCGTTTGTGTATAGATAGACACACTTCTGACATCAGAGATGGCAGAAGGCAGACGGGCTGAAGTAAGTTTGAGCATCCATCCTGTGAAGATGTGGAAATGAATTTTATTGCCGTTGAATACGATGGATCTCTGCTTCCACTGTGGCATTTGGTCCTTATAAATGAATTTCCTTTGGTGCTATCTCAAGCGAAATTCTTACTTCCCTTCGA
The DNA here is from genome assembly GCA_963931855.1 of Philhelius festivus. NCBI lineage: Eukaryota > Metazoa > Arthropoda > Insecta > Diptera > Syrphidae > Philhelius > Philhelius festivus. The sequence goes on along the minus strand of OZ007554.1, from coordinate 187,515,710 downwards.
TTTAATGTGCAGGTATACAAAAATGTGAGGCGTATTAACTTAACCGCCTCTTAAGTGGTTGGAAAAGCACTTTCGTAACTCACCCTTTTAGTGGGTGTGTATATGGAAGTCCTTTTTTTTTTTATTAAACGAAGGATGCATGCAAATGGAATGTGGTCTAGGAAAATTCGAACAAATTTAATGCTTAAACTGCATATTTACAGATTTGTATTTTAAACGGGTGCCCCAACACAACCATGACCTAGTGAAAGTTTGAATACAAATATCAGGGGTTCATGATACTCTGATGAGGCCATAATTTGTGACTAAAATAATTATTATTGTAACAATTTATTAAACTTTACATATTCGTACAGTTTAATATTTAATGAACAACACTTGAGGCCTTACCTAGAATAAGCATTTGATAAGCAATAAGTTATGTTCTGACACATGCCCCACACAACCGGGCAAAGTTTACATGGTTATCATTATCATCATCGGCTCTAAAGTTGGTCCTTACTCATTGTTTTTTTATCTGTCTCGTTGATTGAAAAATCTTATTCTAACAATAGAAGTGTTTTACTGAAAATCCATAGCTACCTAGCACAATTAAATTCCCCTTGGGAAACGCTGGCCAAAGCAATACTTTTCTTTATATTCATTGCTGATTTAATTATGGCAACTCTCTCACTAGGGACTGTAAAGCTGCAATAAGTATTGTAGACTTACAGTTTTCTAGAGAAGAACGTGGCAAAGCCATTTCAACAAACATGCTCTACCAATGAATGTTTATAACCTACGGGCCCTACGTAGTCCGTAATACGATGTGAAAGTTTTGCTCTGTGACTTCAATGCCTTATTTGGATAAGAACACATCTTCGGCGAACAAGAATGTAAACCCTGATAACGACTTCCGACTAAGAGGCCTTGCAGCATCTCGAAATAAGATGATAGTAGTACTAGGATAGTGTTCTACAAAGCAATCTGATGTCGATCTTCTGACGGTCCAACCTTCTAGCAAATCGACAACAAAGTACTTATTGACGCAAAGCAACTATCTAACATTTAAGATGTCAGTACATTTTCAGCGAAAAATGGTGACTCTGAACATTTCCTAGTTGCCAGAAATTTCAGAGCTCAGCTGTCGAACAATCATTAAGTAAGACGCTTTAGCATACTATAAGAAGCACCTAAGCGATATGCCCTCCGCTGCCACAGACGTTTTATTTTAGAAGTAGCCAACACCACCGTAGTGTACTATCGAGCCGAAAGAAACCGTGGTATGATTATGAAGGCCTTCAACTGATATAAGTGACTGATACAAGTGAAATAAGACCAGCGAGAGAAGAGTATATGGCATTGAGAAGAACCCATTAGAAAGAAGAGAGCTAATGCAGTCTCCCAGTCGAGAAACTGCTGCTGTTGTTAGGACCGGAACGCAGGCTATTCGAAGCAAGAACGTCACAGCACTTTAGGGAATAATAGATGTTTTCTAGTAGCATTATCGGCGACTGCTAAATGGATATCATGTAGAGCCAGTTATAGGATAAGGACATTACCCGCTTCCAATCAAAAAAGTCCAAAACCACCATCAAGCATAAAAGATATATGCTCAACTGCAGATAAAGAACTAAAAGACAACAAGTCGACAGGATATGATGGCTTACCACCAGAAGTTAAAATCGGAGGTGATGCTTCTTTGTTCTTCAACTATAAAAATAGCGATCATATGTCCTGCGGGAATTATCGAGGTATATCGCTTCTAAACGTCGATCCCGATTGAGCGGCTTAAGCTGTTGTGCATTCCTAGATTTAGCAAGCGCCTATGTGGCTTAGGATCCGGTAGATCAACCATATATACAAAATCTTCACCTTGAATCAAATCCTGGGACAGATCAATTTTAACTTAAGACTCCAAAGCTGTAAATGATAAAATCCATCGTCAGGAGCTCTATAAAGTCATTGTCATTGCTGCACTCGAAATCCTGGGAAAACTGTAATAACTGTGTTGCGTAACATTCACAAATACTTGGTGTAATGAGAAACTAAGGAACAGCTCCTCCGAATTATTCCAAACATGCATGTGGTTTCGGCCAGAAGAGCCGATATAAGGTTATTTCATTATCTCGAGCAGTTGGTGCGCAAGACAAGCGTTAACACCAAGGACACTATTTCCAACCAATCTGTTCATTTATTGGGGTTTGCGGATAATATTTACCTGTCCGGCCGTTTCTAACGTTCCTTAATATAATTCTTCAGAAGAATAACCCTAGTAAGCCGCTACTACTTCGGTTTGGTGAAAAAATGGATTTAATGCTCCTGACGCGTAAGAGGAAGGGCGAGCTCTCCAAATATAAGCGCAAACTATATAGTCTGCAGATTCGAAATGACGGGAAAGACAGAACCTTTGGTGTAGAGTCATCAAGACAGTGAAACATCCTCAAACAGTACATATTGTCATGAAAAGTACTTCTCAAGTTCAAAGTTCAAAGTTCAAAGTTCAAAAGGATTTTATTTCATATAAGCTATATACATTATTTGTAGATCTTCCATTTTATAACATGGCCTACGCCGTCTGTCAGTTGGCAAATAGTGCTTAGTTCTTTAATACAAGAATTTGATTAAATTGAATAATTTGACAAAGTTTTTTATTTTTTTGATTATTTTAAAAGAGTTCTTCCAATATTCGTTTTCTATAAGACAGTGCTAGTTTTAAGTAATTGTATAAACACATCCAACCCATCTCACCGTTTAAGATATTGATAGTTTCAGCCTCATTTAAATAATTTTTCCCAAGCGTACTCCTTCTGGTTTCCGTAAATATTGGACATCTTCCCATAAAATGGAGTACGTCATCTCTTTCTCTCAAGTTGCATAGCCCACACATTTCTTCCAAGTCACTCCTATGAGGAACATAATTCAGAGGAAGCATCTCACCTCGTGCTTTTAAAACCAGTGACATGAGTTCAGTTGGATACTCCACTCTGAAATAGTTGTTTGTTGCTAGGTTGTGATTGAGTGATGCATATATACTCCTGTGGACTGAGGTTCTGGCTTTCCAAATGTAGTGCTCTCTTTTTTTTTCATCCAGTAAACTAATAAGGCCATATAGTTCCACATTTTTTTTTTCCACATATCCATTTCATCGCTTTGAAGTGAGAGTGAATGTCCACAGTACTCAGCTAAATCTCTCCAGGAATCGAACCATGATGTTTTTTTCCGAATCACCAGCATTGTGATTTTCTTAGGTAGACTTCTATCGTCCATCTTGATGGTGTTAAGAACATAATCAACCTGCATTTTAAGTGTTGAGATGAATAAGGGGGGAAGACCCGTCTCAAGCATCAGTAAGTGGTTTGCAGTACTGTTAGGTAACTTAAGAGTCCGTTTTAAGAAATAGCGTAGGAGCTGTTCCAGACATTTCAGACTATTCAGACTTCGTCAAACTCCTTGTGGCCCCAAACTTGGGCTGCATAGCAAATTATTGCTTTGGCTGAGGCTTGAAAAATGCGATACTTTGACTCATACCCCACGTCCTTGCATAGCATCACACTGTTCCATGTCGCATTGAGTGCATTTTTGGACTTAGCTAGTTTATCTGATATATGCGTCCTCCAGTTGAGATTTCTATATAACCTTACACCAAGGTAGTTATATTCTTTGACGACTTCAATGACTTGATCTCCGAATTTCCATTTTTCACTGCGACAGTTACGTCCACCTCCGTTGCGAAAAATCATCACTTTGGATTTATCTAGGTTCACCTGGAGCCTCCATTTGTTGCAGTACTCAGATAATCTGTTGATCATTAGTTGGAGACTTCCAGCGACTCTGCCAGCACCACGATGTCATCGGCGAACATGAGAGTTTTGACTAAGAGATCAGCTGAAATTCGCGCTCCACCTTGAAGTATCTCTTCTATGTCGTCTATAAATAGAGCAAAAAGAAGAGGACTCAAATTACAGCCTTGCCTCAATCCTATTTCAACCTCGAACTTTTCGGACTTTGTGCTTCCAAAGACAACTGTAGAAGTTGTTGAATCATACAAAATTTCCAAAGCATTAACGAATTTTGTCGAGACACCTTTGTTGAGTAGCTTGAGAATAAGCGCTTTCCTATCTATCGTGTCAAAAGCAGATTTAAAATCAATGAAGAAGGCATATAGCTTTTTTTTTAGTCTAACATATATGTTAGCTACATTGGTAAGCGTATAGATTTGGTCGATTGTTGAGTAGTTCTTTCGAAAACCAGCTTGTGCTTCGCTCAATAAGTTATTGTTTTGGACCCAGTTGTAAAGCCTTTTGTAAAGAAGTTTTGAAAAGATTTTCATCGATGAATTAAGTAGCGATATCCCTCTATAGTTTGCCGGGTCTCCTTTATCCCCTTTTTTAAAGATGGGGCAGAGTATTGCTTCTTTAAAATAGCTTGGTACACAAGCTGAATTATATGCTTGGTTTAAGGCTTTTGTAAAGGAATCTATGTAAAGATCAGTAGTAAATTTATAGAACTCTTGTGGTATACCATTTGGTCCCGGAGACTTGTCGCTTTGGAGTTCGCTCAATACTAATTGGACCTCTGTACAAGAGAAACGTGCATCCAACTCGTCATTCTGGTAAAAAGGTATGGCAAATTGATATGTTGATGAAAAATGATCTCTTGCCAGCTTTTGGAAATGATCTGCTAAGTCCTTGGCTCCGATCGATGCAGTAGATTGTTTGTTTGGTTTTTTGTTTATAACTCTAACGGTTTTCCAGAACTCTGTTGCATTTCTGCATCCTGCAAGGTCATTCGCAATATTTCTTAAGTAAGTCTGGCGCTTATACCTTAATACTTCTTTATATTGCTTATTTACTGCAAGATATTGCTCTTTAAAATATAAATTATCTGGAAAACTTCTCAGCAAATTTAGCCAGGCAAAAGACTTCTCAAAAAAAAAAAAAAAAAAGTGCCAGTCGTTCGGATTTGGCAATAATTTCCTGGTCCTCTCTAATCCTGCCGAAAATACCCACACAGAAACAGAGAATTGTAAGTCACACAGATACAGAGAATTGTAAGTCACTTGGTACAGATTATCTACAAGCTGTTGTGACTCCTTTTTGTTTTTGATCCAGTTTTCTAAGAAAGTTAAAATTTTTCAAAAAAGCTCTTTCAAACCTAAGGCATGTTTAGTATAATATTTCCATCTAAGTACTGCCACACCCATTGTTTTAAAAGTCGAAAGATATGAGTTTTCATCTTATTCAACATCCTTATAAAATTAATATTTGAGAACGACCGACGACGGCACAGTATAGGTCAGAATGCCTTAAAACGTAGTATTCAATCAGCCGTTAGAAGTAGGAACCTGAAATTTGTCATAAATGTGCTTCTGAGACTATTACTAGTTCATATCAAAAGCCATAAGTGCCACGGCCACTTCAATTTGGGAAATATTAAGCACTTTAATATTTTTCATATTAGAAAGTAATTTTAGGATAAAGAGACATTTATTATTATTTATTTTTTATCTTAATTAACTTCTATCGATGCTCTCTAATTGTGGAGAAAACCAGCTTTCAAAAAATACTTGTTTTTTCATTAAAGTTTTTTATTCTCATCGAATTTTTTATATTTAAAAATAAAAACTAGAAAACAAAATAATGAGTTAAGTTTATTCATGACTATCATCTTCACTATCGTCTTCATAAATGTTGGTTTCAACATTCAGGAGGTGTTTGGAGGTTTCAGGTTTGGAGGCCAGATACTTCGTGTATTTTGGAATCCTATTTGAAACCAAGACTTATTTTCTGCCATTTTCTCGTCATTTTCGGAAACTCTTAATTTTTTAGCTGGTAATTTGAAGGCTACATGTTATAGGTATTCAAACAGACTCATCCAACCATGCAAAATATATATTCCAAAAGCCAAGTGTTTGGTGATAATCGGTCTTGAAATCATTTCTTCAATTTTATTAAATTAGTAACATTTTTGAATTGATATTGTTTCAGATTAAGCTTTGCAAACCTTTGCGTCAATCTTTGTAAAAATTAAGGGAAGATGTAATTCTATCGACTTGGTCTCCAGTTTTTTGCAGATTTTATATCTTATAGAAATTTTGTTCTGAGCCATCGAGATCCCACTTTGATATCAAAGAACAATTCCGGATTGCTTCATCTTCCATTGAATCTAAAACACTCTACTGCAATGAAATTAATCTTTTTCAATAAAGGTCACACAAAGCTTGAAGACTTACTTTAGCACAAGTAGCTGTAACTTTCATGTGCTCAGTATTTGGGAAGCAATTTTTCTTCGCGGCCTGTACATTGTACAACCTTATAGGAGGGAATCTTTTCATTCTTATGACATTTTACTAGTGCATTGAAAACTTTGCTCCATAGACTCTTTAAGAGATTTTCTGTACATTACAGCTCATTTCGGGGCTTACTTTGACATCTCTAAGAAGTTTGGAGGCCTGAATTTGCCTAACAGCTCTGAGGTCGATGATAACCAATTTTTTTGGCCCGAATTTTATGATATGGCACCGACGACATGAGGTTTTAACAGGACAATGCTACATACCAGATGCCACACAGTTCGTGTCACATAGACATCTTACACGATTGGTCTTCGAACATGGTTACCTCAGGCGGATGCAATGTGAATTGGCCACCGAGATCGGACTTCTTCTTGTGGAATTTTCTTAAGTCGGAGGTCTATACCAAAAGACCCTGAAAGCCAACATAAGTAACAAAAACTTTGCTTTCGATTGCCTGTTTAAGATTACAGAATGGATTACAGGACTTTTGTGTCTGCCTGATTAAGATCAAGAATTGATCCTTTTTTTGACAGCTCGTCAGCGCTTTCATTATCTCGAACACGACTTTAACGGGAGCTCTACAGAGCATTATATTTTGCTGTGTATCAAGAACCCTTAGATTTCAATGACAGAAATCGCTTATATTGTCACTTGGCTATCAATGAAAAAGGTGATATCAGCTTGTGATTTGCCATCATTAAGACTTGCCAAGCAGCTTTCGTCACTACGAGGACCTCAGCTTGGAAGACACTGCTATAATTGGGAAGCCTGAACGAGCTGGCTAGTCCAAGGGTTTTTTAAATAAGGCCCTGCACCAACACCAACACCAACACCAGTATCCATCTTAGAACCATTGGTATTATATTACTACCATCGATTTGATGGCTCGTTGATTTACCAGTCCTCTTGACTACGAAAGGCGGTCGTGAACGGCTTGTAAAAGTCTAAACGGGCTGTAATGTAGAATCTGCGCATATAACCTATCGCACTGTGTCTCCAGCTACCAGTGTGGCTAAGCCGAAGGGCGCTACTGGCTGCCGATTCTAGTATAAATAGATCTAATTGATACAGTGATTCTAAGACATGTCTTTTTTTTACCTTGGTCATGATTTTAAGGTTAGTTACTTTGTCCAATGCATTCCACCAAACTTACTTACCTTACCTTACCAACCTTACCGCATGTCAGTACATGTCTAACTATTGCCGTGTACAACAATTGATAATTTTTGGGCTTGACCTCAAGGTTTTACTAAATATTCTGTTGCAGGAGTAGAAACCAAACATGGCTTTATTCGTTCTTTCTTTAATGTTGAGACTTCAAATCAATTTCTTATCCAGGATCACGTCAAGGTACTCGTATTTCGCGTGATGAGAGATTTTACGTTGTGTCCCTTTAATAAAGGCAACTTAAGAAGTCAGTAATTTCTTTTTATTCGTAATCGGGGTTTTTCGGGTTAACCGCTTGTCCAGGTATTCACAATGGATAAGGCATTCTCTATTTTTTCGTTAATTGTGTAGGGAAATTTACCTGTCGCTAGAAATGCTAGGTCATCTGTATATGTAATCGCTAGGACTCCACTGCATTTAATTCTCATTAGATATTAGAACTACATACATCAGGAGTGCCTACAGAAGTGGAGAAAGGACCCCACCTTGTGGAGTCCTTCTGGAAGTAGATTCTTTGATGTGTACTCCTACCAGCTCCGAGCTAATGTGTCTGTTTTTTGACATCTGTACGTTAAAGTTAAAACGATTTACTATCTGGTTTGGTAAATTATGCGAATTTTATAAAAAATTTGACCCAACTTTAACGATAACTTTGTGCGACTCAGTCGAGTATTTTTATCAAACTTAACAAGATTAAAAAAAGTTGTTATCTCCATGTGTGTGAAGAAGTGTACCCTCTTCAAATCTAAGTCGGCGTTCATTGACAATTTTCAAGTAAACACTTCAAAATAGACCAAAAAAAATACCAGACATTGTCAGCAAATTGTTGAAAATCCGTTTTCTTTTCAATAATTACCAAGCATACCACTATTGTGGTGGTTTTTTCCGTTCAAGTGCGTTTATTGTTTGCAACAATATTTATTTATTACAAATTCCACTACAATTGTTGCTCACTGAGGCACGAAATGAGGTACAAGACTCACAGAATAAAATAAATCATCATTATAGTTCACAAGGGTGAGAGCTGTAGTCCTGGAAAGGATTATACCACCAACACAATACGCCAAGTGTAGGTGAAAGTAGTTTTTGTCCGATCGAGTGGTATAAATGTCCCAAACAATGATCACTTCTAAGTCCTTTCAATTCAATGCAAATTGGAAAACCTAATGAAGGTGAAATCTTGGGTATGAGAAGTGAGAACAGCTCTGAAGTCCTCTAGTTTTTCACTCACCACAAAATGCGTTCTAAATGTGAGTAATTATCTCACTTTGACTGCAAGGATTTGTTGCACACGAATAATAAGACATGGATGCGGTCCACTTTGCGCAGATGATAATCAAGCCCTAATGAATCCGAAGATACTTTTGAATGGGAGCATTTTGTAAAAATATATTGTACTAATTTAGTTGTTCATTGTTTTGAAGCAACTCATTCACTATATATTTTCCATCAGTTGTATCCATTTATGGTGTTAATTTTCACTTCTCTCGCTCGCTCACTCATCGTGCCGTGCAAACTGTGAACAAATATCCATTCAGCATAGTTAAAACTATGAAGAAAGGATCCTTATACATTTTGCTGCCTTAATTTGCATTTGATGTTCCTTAAGTGAGTCCTTTAAAGAAGATTATGTTACATTAAGAAATATTAAATCCTTGCGGAGAGATAAGAAGGTGCGGTGCGGCTGTGTGTGATGGAAAGGATGCGGTGGAAACTAAAGTGGTTGGGCAGATGAATGAATGAGATAATTAGCATATGAATTATGAGCAATTGTGTGTTGATGATTATATGAGAAATAAGGATCCACTTCTTATTCATTTTTTTTTTGTCCATTTAATGAACCAACTTATTGCTTCTAAATGCGACAAATGAGCTGAATGACGAGTAATGCATCTTATTTAAGGAAATATTTAAAACAAAATAATGAGAGAATGTGGGTCAGATGATATTTAATTTTGCAGCATATGTCTGCTTACTATAGTTAGAAAGTACCTTTGTATATAAAACTTATAGTAATATCATGAAGACGCTAATTTCAGCGCCTCCACCAGGATAGCGTTCACATGCATCACGCTTCATGATAATACTATAGGTTATACATACATATATACAAAGATAGTGCCTAAAACATTTTTGTAATGCTTTTAGTAAAAAGAAAACAATAAAAAAGTGCCAAAAGCTTAGGTCATTTAAACCAAATTGAGCAAATGGAAAATTTTAAACTTTAAACTAATGACTAAGAATAGGTAACCATATTTCCATGTGTTTATAAACAATCAGATTAAAAAATAAATCATAGCTGATCTTAGATATAGTACGAATATCATTTTTGGACTTGTTTGATTTTTCTAATGCCTTTAACTAGCTTGACCACGTTTAACTTAATTGTTCTTATTTCTTAAATTAAATGTTTTCCTATTTTTCGGAAAAAGTCATTCACAACTTCTTCAAGGAGAACTTGTCTATGGAACTATTTTTCTGGAGTTCCTCAAGGTTCTATTTTTAGACCTGTGATAATTTCAATATGTATAAATAAAATTCAAGCGAAGTTTCAGAATTCTTTCATTGAGTTAAATGCCGATAGTTGGTAATTGGACATAATTGATTGAATTCTTTTTTGGCACTAGGCAGGATATGAGGAAATCCAGCGTACTTTAAGATTTTATGTCACTAGCAGATATAAAAATATAGTTCATTAAAATAGTTGTTATTGGTGTAATTTTTTAAATAGGACTTAAATAGAAATATGATCTATATGTATATTTCAACACAAAATGTTTTAATTTTAAATATATATACAGCTATTTTATTACGTGAAAACAGCGAAATTTAATAATTTAATTTGTCCCTTTCAATGTTTTTTTATTTCAAAACTTTGTAACTTTTTGATGCAATGTTTGATCCACCTGAAAATTGAAACAATTATTGTTGTTACTTCACTAAGTATAATCTATGTTGATATTTGGGTGTGCCACTAATAATATTGAAATGGTGAACTGATAAAAACACGTCCCTCGCTCTTTTTGAAAATTAGATCGTTAAACTTTTCTTTTCATAACTTTTTGATGCATTTATATTGTAATTAAATTTTGTGTGCATATTCTATATAAAAAAATGAAGAAATTCAGCCCAGAAAAGTTAATGTGCCTCAAAAATTTACAAACTTATCGAGGAATTAAAAAAATGTTCGACAGCGTAATTTTTATTTTAGATGTATAAAATTAAAGAGCACCCTCAAAAAAAGGTTAGAAATGCCTAGAAACCTGAAGTTATGAAAAAGTAACTGTATTAAGTATCATTTTTTATTCCACTAAATAGATTATTTAAAATGAATTTTTATTTTAAACAAAAAATTTTTAACTTTACGTTTCTCGGACTTTTATTTTATTATTTTATAATTTTAAACACTAAATTGATGTATAAGTTATGAAATAAGGGCATATAACAAAAAGTAAGTGATACTTTACTCTCTGACATATATGCATGAGGAAAAAAAAATGATCGATGAACTTATCGTAAGTTCTTTACGATTTGAAAAAAACTGGAGGGTGGTGACCAATTCTAACTTGAAATTCAAATTCAGCGCGTCAAAATACGTAAGGATATGTAGGTTCGGTTTTTGAAATTAACTACTTTTTTATTTTTTTTGTGCACCTGTGTAGAAACTCGACATATTTTTATCAATTAATTTTTGATGCATTGATGAATTTTAGTAACACGACTTGATTTACATTTCTGACGTTACTTTGATTATAAAAACATCAACTGTTATAATAAGAACAAAATTCTTACATGACCATAATTTAAGGCAAAAATCCTGCAATGTCTCCAAAGGCAGTAGAAATTTTTGGTCATTTGTCAAGAACGTACAAACTTCAACTTCATCTTCGGTTCCAACGCTCATCTACAATGACATATCGATAACCAGCTCTACGTTACCTGATATCAACACTGGCCCTCCTGTACTTGAGAACGTTAATTATTCAATGGGACAGGTATATTTCCGCACTCGTATACAGTTGCAAGAGCCATTTGATATCTTGAAATAAGCAAATCCGCTGGCCCTAATGTTATAACCCCCATTCGTCTAAAGAGGTGATCTTCATCTCTGGAAAAAAACATTGCTTAAGCTTGTCCATCACTACTCCTGTTCGGAATCGTTCATAGAAGGTGGATAACAGCATTTGTCCAGCCTGTTCCCCTTAAAAACGCGACCATTCCTCTCCCTCCTCTTATCGACCAATTGCACTTACATCTTTTCTTTCCAAGGTCATGGAATAGCTGATAAATCATCAGCTCACGAAATATCTCGAAGATCGAAAGCCACAATCGTTCCACTGGTGATCTGATGGCATATCTCAGTGGACAGTCGAATAGATCTTTACGGGGCTCCGTTTTGTCTCGCTACTTCCTCATTTTTATAAATGATATCTTGTCTGAAACATCTAATACACTTCGTTCATGTCCACCTCCTTCGGAAGTGGTATTGCAACGGTAACGTATGGTAAGCTCATTAAATTCCGATCTTCACAGCATTGTTAAATGGGGTATACAAGATCGTGTGGAGTTTAATGCTTCAAAAACTGAAGGCAAAATGTACCCATTGTTCTACATTGGCACTTGTATTTAAATTTAAGAAACCGATATGCATTTGCGGTATTTTTTGTTAATCAAGACTAGAGAAAATAAGTGAGCAAAATTGTAGAAGAGCATCTTCAGTAGATGTTCCCTTTGGAAAATCATATTAAATTGGGCTTTATAATTTGGTTTTATTTAAAAATATCAACTATTCATACTCTTACAACTTTTTCAGAAACCTTACCAACTGTTGGGAGAAGTTATATAGGTCTATAATTAGACAACTTATCTACCGACCCCTTTTTGAAGACAAGTACTACATCTTCACATTTTAGTTCATCTGGAAAAACTCCCAAACAAAATGCTACTATTGAATAAATGTGCTAGGACGTCTATTAAAAAACATGTGATCTGATTCAAATGAGGTTTGAGACTATTAACAGCTATTAACAGCTTTCAAAACTTTCAAAGCCGTAACTGCCTCAAATGCAAAGCTATTCCTTTGAAATGTTTCAGGACAGCTGATCATAGAATACATAGAACAAGTTGGTGGAGTGTAATCGGATTGTGAGTTACTTGTGGACTTTTGACTATATTTAAAGTGACCTCTTGATACCCATCATTGTACGTATGTGGTAAGATAGTCTTATTTCTAAGCAGACCAATTTATCTCTATATCTTCATTTGTTTAAAAGTTATAATTTTTGCAATGAATCATTCCATTGTTTTTTCAATCTCTTAATTTGTATAAAATAAACTTTGAGTAGGACGTCATTCAATATTTCCATTAATTAAGAAGACCCATATATGCCATTATATGTGAAATATAACGTGATTCAAATGTCCACTCCAATTTCTCTGGGTGTCACGCATCCGAAACGTCCAAGTTTCAAGACTCTGGTGCACAATTCAGGCTGAATTTCACCAAAAGCATAGATTATGTTAGTTTTAGGGTTATTGGTATAGACCTTTGTCTTAAATAAGCCCCACAAGAAGAAGTCGAACGGGGTCAAATCGCACGATCTCGGAGGCGAATTCACATAGTCTCTGCGTGAGATAATCATTATACCAAAATGTCCATTGGGGCACGGTCTTTGTTGCACTTAGCGTCATCCTGTTTAAACCACATGTCGTCGGTATCCATCTTCTAAATGTTTGAGAGCCCAGTTAATGAACACACGTAGTTGTCTATGGTATTGAACTCTGAGTTCCTGGATCATTTGAAAATTGAACGGGAGTAAGCCCAAGTCATTAGCAAAATTAGCCAAGTTAGGGTCTGTGAAATGCCAAGCTCTTAAGCGCGGTGCGGAATTGACTCCTCCTTTAGATTCTTTTACACACCCTCACGTACAACAGCGATATTTCCAGTAGGTCTTGCATTTCGTTAAAGATCGAGTGTTTTTGGTTTGACAAATAAAACTAAAAATAAATCACAGCCAATTTGACAGATGGAATTTCAACAATATGGCCGCAATCACATGTCAAAGTTTGGAAATCTCTATTTCAAAACATTTTAGTACTACGGTTCTTAAACCTCTCTTTTTGAGAAATTGTATACAAGAAACTGTTCCGTATAGTAACGAAGAAAATTATACTTTCTGTTCGCCATTTTTTATGAACCTGAGCTGTGACGTAATTTATTTTAAATATCTCTATATAATATATAATATGCTTTTATACATAGTCAGCGACATAGTCCTACACCTTATACAAAGCCAAAGTGAAACGCAGTCATTTTTTAGGATCTGGACTAAACTCACGATAAAAGCCATTTTAATGTGTCCCCTATTATTGAATTTAAATTTTCCGACCGTTCACAATGCTTATTAAACATAATTTGCTTTCTTCACTCTCCCTCAACCCCACCCATTTGGTTTTAAGAAGAACTATAATCATCTCCTAAATATCCGAATCAAATAATTCGTGCATATGGTCAATTAGAGAAGTCAGTCGGCACAACAATAGCAGGGGGTTACATGTTGCCTACCAATTCTTTCTCATTTAAGGAAACAAGAACAAACAAAAAGAAATAATTTTCAAAAAAACAACAAAAAATTTAATAACAATAAAAAAAAGGAAGAAATATATTCGCCCGATCGATTAACCATCAGACATTTAACATTCACGCGTACACGCTTCAACTAACATCCTTTCCTCGCATACTGAGCCTCTCATCATTTCACTGAACACAAAAGGATATAACAACAACAAAAAAAAGTTCGATTTGATAGACAAAGAAATTACTTCCTCCACAAGGGGCAATAATTGTGCGCTATACACCAATTAATTTATTTATTTATCCTTACTCAATCAAAAATACGAGTATTATACCCGTTCGTAACGAGAGAAAAAAAGAAATACCCAAATTGAGGTCGTAGAAATCCATTTTCGACAATTTCGTGGGAAAAGCATTTTCGAAATCATTTTTACACAAATCATTGAACATCACATTTCATCATCACATTCACATCAATAAAAAAAATGTATTGAACCTGCTGACGAATAAACGTCAATGAGCCTTCAAATGATGCAAATACAAAAAAGCGAACCCTCCTAAGCCGGAGGTTGATAATTTAGCAAAAATCTCACTTAATTCCCCCAATCAATGGATGGTGGCGTTGGTGATGGTGACGGTGACACATACGCTCAGTTCAATTTTTGAAAAAGGATTTGCGTACGTGCACAAGTGTGAGTTGCTACGAACTGGATTACTGGAGGTGGAAAATGATGATGATGGTGTTCGCTGTTCACCCTCAATTAATTTCCATTTAGTGGAAAATCTTTAAAAAAAAATGTGGATTTCATGGTTGGGGTAGAAGGGATTCTTTTTTCTCTTTGAAAAAGGACATACTCGTAGCTTTGATTCATATCACAACATAACCCGTCAAATAAAAATAACAAGTCTTCCAATATACCAACACATACAGCCATGTATTAAGGATATTCGTGTGTATGTGGGAATTTCTTAGCCATCCATGTGGAAGATATATGTATGAATTTATTGCCAAGTCGGCGAATCCTTTGAATGGGCGAAAATCGACAACCTTTGAGTTGTTTTTCCAATAACAAAACACACAGGAACACGGACACGTTTCTATTGAAAAATTGGCTTTGCTTTTCAAGGATTTTCCCACAATATTTGTGATTATTTAAGTGCGAATTTTGCAAGGAGGAAAAGTTTTTTTTTCTACCAAACCAAGCCAAACAGCAGCCACAAACTCGTCTCTTCTCTTTGCTTTGTATACCTACATAGTTTTTTTTCTTTTTCAATTTGTCTTAATAGCCTTTAAAGGACAATTAGGTGTAAATTTCATGCTTGACTTATGAAAATCAAATAGGTTTAAACTAAAAATAAAATTGAAGAAACACCTTAGTCCTCACTTGAGTGCACCATCACGACTTATTTACATTCTATGTCAAGTCAACCATTCTTGAAGAGGCTATTGTGAGGCTTGGGTTGAGAGCGATGTGTTGGGAAACTTCAAGACTTGTTTCATGTTTATATGTGTAGAGGAGTAATGATAAGTGAGTTTGTTTTGTTGGTTAATCAAATATTAAATTGTAAAAAATAGGAGTTACACGACCTTAATTCGCTCAATATTAAAAAAGGATAAACTCAAATGCTGGTCAATATTAGGGGTGTTTTTGCGAAACTTATAACCAGCAATCAGAAGTGAATAAACCCCTTATGCTCAGTTTTATAATCATTCTTTTTTTTTTTTATTTGGAAGTAAGGTAAGGTTATTGTGCTGACAAAAGGGACTTCTTATTAAGTTGCATAATTTTATCGTTCCTCTGCTTGTTAAAGCAAGGCAATACTTTCCTAGTAGTATCACAGGTGTCAAGTAGATTCCACCTTTCATTGTATTTTTTTAGGATTAAATCTTAAATTTTCTGTTTAATGTTGCAGAGTGGGATATTTACCATCTCTGCTTGATCAAGCGCTGATCCTTGTGTTGCCAACTCATCGGCATTTTCATTACCTGGTATGCCGCCGTGTCCCGGTACCCAGCAGAGTCTAATATTATGCTGCGTGCCAAGAACCTTAAGCTCTTCGTGGCAGCAAGAGACAAGCTTTGATTTTATCACAGTGGCAGAAATGGCTTTTATTGCCGCTTGGCTGTCAATGTAAAAGTTGATATCAGCCCATGGTATCGCCATCATTGATACCTATCTAGCAGCTGTTGTCACTGCCAGGACCTCCGCTTGGAAAATACTGCTATGATCTGGGAGCCTAAGTGAGTTGTTTAGCTCAAGAGATTCAGAGAAAAAGCCTGCACCAACACCCGTGTCCATTTTGGAGCCATCAGTATAGATTGCTATTGCTGTTTCAGTGGTGTATGGTTGGTTGTTCAGCCATGCTTCTCTGCTTAGAAAGGCAGTTTGGAATGGTTTAAAAAAGTCAAGTTCGGGTGTTGTATAATCTGTAATGATACTATCAACCAAATATTTCTGAAGAATTTGAGCATGTCCTATTGCGCTGTTTTTCCAGGTATTAGTCTGGCTTAGCCTTAAGGCACTATATGCTGCGGATTCTTGTACGAAAAGGTCTAGGGGTTTCAGGTTGAGTATCGCCTCTAACCCTGCAGTTGGTGTGGATCTCATGGTACCCGTAGTTCCAAATTTCCAATGCACGCAAGTCTCTGTACTTTTGTCAGAGTTTTGAGGTTCGTGCTTTTTTCCGTTGCTTTCCACCATAGCAAATTACCATAAGTTAGTATTGGTCTGATTATCGCCAAATACATCCACCTGATAATTTTTGGACTAGGTCCCCAGGATTTCCCAAAGATTCTGTTAGAGGAGTAGAATGCAATCATTCCTTTTTTCGTTCTTTCCTTAGTGTTAAGACTCCAGTTTAATTTCCTATCTAGAATCACACCAAGATACTTTAGTTTAGGTTAGGTTAGGTTAGAGTGGCTGTCTAGTTGTTGTTGACTCACTTAGACCTCAAGGATCCGTTGTGATACCACTAAAGAAGTTACTCATGGGAGAGTAATGAATTTAAACAAACCATTTCGTGCTTTTAATAAAGTTAGAGAGACATTTTGTGTCGATCGTTGCCAGTTCACTGGTATTATCGAAGAAGGGATTACCGAGATAGTTATTCCTTCTATTGGAGAGTGCTGGAAATGTACATAGAAGGTGTTGGACTGTTTCCTCTTCCTCCTCGTCCATGCAGCTTCTACAGAAGTCATTTGTGTAGACTCCTAGCCTCAAAGCATGTCTACCTATGAGGCAGTGTCCTGTTATAACTCCGATTGTAGAGCTTATATTTTGTCTGCTCAGGGAGATCAAGTCTTTTGACCGTTTAAGGTCTATGCTTGGCCATATTTGTTTGGTTGCCAGGCAGGTGGTACCCTGTGACCATCTAGCATTTGTTGATTCTAGAGCATGTTGTTTGAGTAGATATTTGCATGTAGCAAGTGGTGTTCCTATGTTATGTTTTTGTCTAACAGTAGGCAGAAGTGTTCCGTTTTTGGCGAGCTCATCGGCTTTGCAATTTCCCGGAATGTCTCTGTGGCCCGGCACCCAAATGAGGTGAATATTAAACTGTTCTGTCATCTCATTGAGAGATGATCGACAATCGTGGACTATTAGAGAGTTTGTGGAGACAGACGCGAGAGATTTGAGAGCGGCTTGGCTGTCCGAGAAGATTCGTATATCCTTGCATGATATAACGTTTTATTTGAGCCAGGATAGTGCCTCTTTAATCGCCATTACTTCTGCCTGGAACACACTACATTGATTGGGAAGTCTATATGAAAGACTGAGATTCAGTTGTTTCGAATAGATACCACTTCCAACGCCGTGATCGGTCTTTGAACCGTCTGTATAGAAGTGTACCGCATTGTCTTCCAGGGGTCTCTCTTCTTCCCAAGACGATCTTGAAGGGATGGAAACAAGGAAGCTGTTATCGAATACCATTTTTGGGGTGGTATAGTCTAAGCGATCTGGGATAGATCTGAAATTGTCTAAGATGGTAGTATGACCAGTATTGTTACTGATCCATTGAGAGGTGCCTCTAAGCCTTACGCATGAGTTGGCTGCCACCATTTTGGAGAAGATGTCAAGAGGTGTTAGGTTTAAAAGCACTTCCAGGGCTGCGGTGTTTTAGATTAATGAGAATTGTGTTCATAACCAGCACCCAAAGGAGTGGTGAGAGAACTCCGCCCTGCGGGGTGCCCCTGGATGTGGATACTCTCATCTGTATCCCTGCCAGTTCCGAGTTAATTTGCCTGTTCTTTAGCATGCACATAACCCAACGTATTATCGAATTATCGATTTTATTGTCTACTAGAGCTGCCTTTACCGCTTTATTGTTCACGTTATTGAAAGCTCCTTCAATATCGAGAAACGCAGCAAGGGTATATTCTTTGTCGCTTATTGTCTTCTCAATCGTGCTAACGACGCTGTGAAGTGCCGTTTCTACACTCTTCCTCTTTGTGTTGGCGTGCTGAGCTGGGGATAAATCAACCAGTTTCAGAGTGCCACGAATATGTAGGTCTATCAGTCTTTCAAACGTTTTAATAATAAACGATGTCAGACTAATTGGCCTGAAATCTTTTGCTTCTGTATGACTGGGCTTGCCAGCTTTTGGAATGAAAACCACTTTGACTTCGCGCCATGACAAAGGAACATATCCCCATTTTAAACTGTTAAGGAATATGTTTTTCAGGAGCGGTATTATTTGGATTTCGCTTTTCTGTAGCATCATTGGGAAGATGCCATCAAGGCCAGGGGATTTATACGGAGAAAAAGAATGGATTGCCCATCTTATCTTTTCTTCCGTTATAATATCCGATGGTACAATGTGTTCCGTGTAGAACTCTGTTTTCGGATTGCTGTCATTTGACCCGCAACCCGGGAAGTGAGTATTTATCAGATGCTCAAAAGTCTCATTGCAGGATTCGGTCCAGCAATTTGGCTGGTAAAGGTTGTACTCAATTGTCGGAAGGGGTGATAGATAAATGCTAAACATTCATTTATATAATGGTTTATATTAGTATTTCTCTTAAAATATTATATTTAGTATACCTATGTACATACATAACAATACCAAGTTCTTTCATGAAATAACTGAATTCTTTGATTCGATATAGGAAGACTTCATCCAGATCAACTGACTTGGTTCTTTTCTTTTCGAAGGCCAGGCCTGCCTTTCTTTCGTGGCTCATTGATAGCCTCTGAGGCCTATTGATTGCAGTCAAAGTTGAAAACGTAGATTCACACACAGAAGTTCTACATCCTATGGTCGCCACAGATGGAAAAAGGTCATATGTTTCTTTCAACGCCTCGCGCCTCGCCTGGTACAAAACATCAATTGTGTTTTCCTTTTTTTTCTTGAGGTGACTTAAAAAAGCTTTTACCACAGCAGCCTCTTTCCTTGATGGAGACTTGGCACTGCAGCTTTGAATGAAGTAAAGTTAAATACTTGATTTTCTTGCAGTAACTTATGGCCAGTTGCACCAAATTGACTTTTAATTCTAAAAGTCTTAAAATTTGTTGACCTGATGAATTTATCTGTTTTGGTTCGTTTATTGGCCTTTTAGAATTGAATTGGCTTGGTGAAACTGTACATTTTACAAATAGTTTCGTTTTCTTACACTTGCTCAAGTTTTTCAACGGTACCATTTTGTCTATCAAAATCATCCAAATCATCTATACTCGCTACTGAGTTTAGTAGATCGTCCCTCTCCGAAAATCTCCTTTGTAATTTAGCAATAAGTATGTCCAACGTTTCGAAATACTCAGACTTAAACAGCTGAGCGTTCTGATGTTCTATGTTTTGTCTCGTAGAAGAACAGGAAGGGCCATATACCATGAATCGTATTTTCGGAATCGCCGCTTGTCATAGACTTTGCTTCTTCCAAAATTTAATGATACATTTCTGATTTAAGTGAGTTTAATGACTGTTATGGAGTCTTTCAATCCTACGCTTCGGGATTGTAAAGCTGCGTCTGCAGGCTGGAGCATGGAATTCCAAATTGAGCATCACTTTTTAATGTCCACACTCTTGGCGACGTCATCACCCTTAAATCTGTTATCTAATCTA
Organism: Philhelius festivus; assembly: GCA_963931855.1. Lineage (NCBI taxonomy): Eukaryota > Metazoa > Arthropoda > Insecta > Diptera > Syrphidae > Philhelius > Philhelius festivus. Next base: position 187,495,635 of record OZ007554.1, on the reverse strand, counting down.
ATTTCATCCAAAGTCGTAAAAATCAATAAATTAATAATTATCGTGTACAACTTTTGTTACGGCCAAGTGGCCTGACCAACTCTGTTCTAGGAGCCGTGAAATCCTTTTTCCACCATACAAGGCAGCTATTTTTCCATGCTGAAAAAATGCATGTAATGCATAATGCATTGATCGATAAATAAACGAATTAAAGTCATTTCCGAGATAACAGATAACCCTAATAGTTACCAAATGGAAGCGATGGTTAAAGCAGTGGACGTATGGGATTTTTCGGCCCAATTTATTTTCTATTCTGGTCGCAACTCCCAAAACTTTCCCACTCATTACACTTGCGCCATCATAGCATTGGCTAAGCATACAAGAGTGGTCAATGTTATTTAACGTCAATTCCGTAAAATTTGCTGCATCAAGATTTTCAGAAGTAGCAACTGTTAGCAACGACTTCTTGACAATTCCATCTTTAACGAAAATAAGCTATTGCAATATTTTTGCGGTTATTTTTCTTCCATCATAGTAAACCAGGTCCGATTCATTAATATCTTTAACAATGAAGCTTTGTTTATATAATCATTGCTTGAATTTCAAGTGAACGGTATGTTGCAATTCGTGTGTATGAGTAAGAGACTCTTTAAAATTTGGTATTCAAACAAATTCTGAAATAATATTTGTTCTTTTCTTCCTCCAAAATTTATAATTTCCACGCACAGCTACTCGTAATTGGTTGATAAATTGTATAACCTCAATAACAGACCTAACGTAGTACCTATGTCTCTCTAAAGCTTTTTTGTGTGTCAACGCTTCAACGCTGCTAGTTTTAGCGACTCTATTTAATTTGTCCTGCCACATCGCCATAAATATGCCCGTCCAAAGTGACTTTATGGTTTTTCGAGCCACAACTACCTAATAAAGTCTTTGGTTGGCGCTATCTCCAAAACCAAGACTTGTAGGAAGCTCTGGTTTTCAAAATATCTAGTTGAAATATTCCTAAACAAATTGATTTTACTGAATTCTTAAGAGTTTTGAAAAAATCATGGACTAACCACTTGTCTAAAAAAATTACCAAATTTTCAAAGTTACCCAAATGCATCGAGAAATATGTACATCGAATGAAAGGTCTATTCAATTCCTATATACTCGTACACATCCAAACGAAAAGCTTCTGAGTTGTCTGGTTATCGAAATATGCCAGTCCAGTGATTTTATGGACTTTCGACCCCCAACTACCTAATAATGTTTTTGGTTGGCGATAATTCCGAAACCAAGCTCCGGTTTTCGAAATCCTCGGTAAAATTTTCCACAGCTATGCACGGGTGGAAGCCAGAAGCTTCTGTGAGGTCTGGTTCTCGAAATATTTCTAACCAAAATGATTTTACTGAATTTTTGAGAATTTTGAAAAAATCATGGACCAACCACTTGTCTAAAAAATTCACAAAATTTTCAAAGTTCCCCAAACGCATCGAGATGTAGGTAGCTAATAAAGAAAAAAAAACAAACAAAAAATATCCATATGTGTTGTGTAGGAATGACTGCCCAGCATCTACGTGCAGTAATGGTGTTTCCATCTCCTAATCTTGCTGCTATAGGCTTACCTATTAAAATATTTTGATCTCTAGAACTACACATTTGTCAATTATTGAATCTCACCATTTTTAACTTCCCATAGGGAGTTATTGTAATCGGTCCGATTTGTCAAATTGGAATTTCTGACATTTCTCGACGTTTCAAGGTCCCTAGAGGCTATATCAATCATTTCTAGAGAGATGTCTGTGTGTGTGTGTGTACGTACGTTCGTACGTTCGTACCTTCGTACGTTCGTACGTTCGTACGTCCGTACGTTCTTGTACCATTTTTCGTCGTCGATATCTCAAAAACGAGTGAAGATATCGACTTCAAATAAATTTTGTTTAATAGATAATAACTTCGAAAGAGGCTGAAAGGGCGTTTATTAAAATTCAGTGAGTAGTTTTTTCACTATAACGGTTTAAAGAAAAAGTAAAAATTTTGGTTAGTTTCAAATATCTCACGAAAAAATAATGCTATTAATTTCAAATAAAATTTAATGTACTCATTATAAGGTCATACAGATTTGGTATGAATTTGGAAAAAAATGAACATACCGTTATTTTTTTAAATAAGAAAAACTGAAAAAAAAAATTTTCATAACCCAGATATTCTAAGAACGGAAAACAATTTGAAACTCAAAGTAATTTTATTTTACGAAAAATAATGTGTTTGACAACTGCTGAAAATTTCAAAAAAATCAGCTTACATTTTTTTTATAAAAAATAAAAAACTATATAAAATTCTATTGAAATTTGGTAAAAATTGTTTTTCGACTCAAATTTCTCGAGAACTAGTAGTGATATTGACTTCTAATTTAGTTTATTTTATACATAGTATAATTTTGTACAATTGGTAAAATGTTGACAAATATTGAAGTAAAAGTTTTTTTTTTAAATAAAAAAACTATTAAAAATTCTAGTGAAAACTAGTTAAAATTGTATTTCAAGTCAAATTTCTTGGGAATGAACACCGATAGTGCCTTCTAAAGTATGTTGTTTTATATATCGATACCTTCCAGTAAGAATGTATACTAAGCGACATTTCTAAAATTGTTCAGGAAACGAAAAAAACGAAGAAAGTTCTAGTTGAATCATAGTGTGCTAAGAGAAAATTTTGGTTAAACTAAGTGACATCTAACAAAATTTTTTTTGCTCACGACAATTAGATCTTTATTAATGTCGGTTAGCATAATTTTTTTGGCAGATAATACAAATTTCAGGGGGCAAAATTATTTTAATGAGAAAACATGGCAGTTGATAAATTTTTTTATTTGTACTCTAGTTTCCTTTTCATGCATAATAGGTTGGCGAATCCCAGGCCAGAACGTGGCCCTTAACATATATTATATTTCCTCATCAAAAAGTCATTTTCGAAAAAAGTTTCGCTTTTGACAAGTATCGAATTGAAAGTTTGAACAAAAATATAAAAAAATTTACTAAAAAGTGGTAGTATTTGTTTTTCGACTAGAATATCTTGAGAACGGGCAATGATATTGACTTTGCCATTATTTAATTTTATACATAATACAATTTCTAACAAATGGTTTATATTTGACATATATCTAGTTTTAGAGCGGATATATTTTGTAAGTACCCTTCCATCAATAACCAAACCATATCTTTTATATTTGAATATTTCGTTTTTAAATTTCTTTCAATTAAAATGTTTGGAACCGAAATAATAAAGACCACAAAAAAATGGGAAGTTATCAGTGTGGGTCGCACCCAGCCTCTTTTTTTTCTTAAAATTTGACCTACCGACTGGTTCACCTTTTTCTTGACTTTACGTCTTTACAAAAGAAACATCTTGCTGGCTTTGAAGGCTGCCTGCCTTTTGTTGAAAACTGTTATTGCGTAAATTGCTATTTAGCAATCAGAATACTTCTTCTTCCTGCAAATTAATACGTGCATCAGCAAGAACTAAGCTAGTAGTAATATGCTCGTTATGTCTGCTTTTGGATTGCCTTCTAGATAACCAAACACTATAAAAATGGCCAAACGAAGACTGGTATGTCGGTTATGACCATCCAGTCGAAAACTTTCTCACCTACAATGGCAACCTGCTGCACAACGGTCTGTAACTCATACATATACATACAATGCCATGTCGCCTTTATTGAAACTGAAAAATTGTTACTGGAGCATGAAGAAACTCGCTTTTTACTCAGCTCATAAAAGCCCATATTTCCTTCGAAGATTTTCGGTTCATAATGTGCAAAATGGTTGTGGACCTATTGAAGTTGCTTTAAATTGCTTGTTTCTAATTGTCAAAGCGACTCCAAAGTGTCAACTTTTCAGCTTACGTTTGATCAACCTCATCAACCACTGTAATAGATAAACAAAATAAACAAGAATTAATTTGTTCTTCATTTTTCAATTGAAACGGATTTTGACAGTTCATGGCGGCCATGTTTTATCCATTATTAAACTCTGTGTTTTTTTTTTATTTCCACACGCTAAAGAATAATCACCATGACAAGATTTAGCGAAAAATGGACAATGCCGTGTTTTTGCTGACGAAGTTTTGAATCAATTGGAAGCGGATCTAAGAATTATTTTTCGAGGAACGGGAACATCAACAAGCAAAATTCGCATATTTAGGACGATGACAAACGAGACGAGAACCTCCAAGTGACACTTCATCGCAGAAGGTCACTGTTTGGTATGTAGATTCTGGGCCGGCCTATGGCATCATCAGTCTTTTCTTCTTCGTAAAATGTATTCACTTTCAACGCATCAGACCTGTAGACTGATAATAACCAATTTCGGCTGGGCCAAATTGGATTATATAAGTATATTTATGTAAGTGACATGTGCTTCCAACAGGACGATGATGATTGCCATACAGCTTATACCACAATAAGCGATTTGAGGACATTATTCACGCAGATGCAACTTGAACTACGAGGGCGGTCCGATAAGTACCTACACTGAAAATAAAAATCGTCATAAAAATTCTTAAAACCGTTTATTGACTTACTTTTCATTGTCGCAATGAAGTTTTTATTGTCACAATAAACTTTTATTGATTTCAGATTTCCGTAATCAATAAACTTTTTATTGTGACAATTAATTTGAGTTTATTGAATTCGAAATCGGAAAATAATAAGCTATTTAGTACCGCAATAAACTCATACATTGTCCCAATAAACTTTTTAATTGAATTAAGCATTAAAAATCGTTTACTGTGACGATAAATAAGTTATTACAATTTAATATTATTTTCTAAGCCCCAGTTGTAATTTTATATATAATTAACAGTTTATTTCCATAGTAAACGAGTTCAAAATTTGAATCGATTTCTTTTTGCATAAAATAATTGACCAATATTAACAATTTCCAAAATCTAATCTACCTAATTGTATTTGGTTTCTTATTCTATTTAACTTTTATTTGAAAGATCTGATCTTGAAATAAAATGTTTAAAATTAGAAGTTATTTTCTATATTTATTTTTAAGTTCACAAAAAATCCGAATTAGCATTTCAATAAACCTTTTACTGTCGCAATAAACTATTTCTTGATATTTCCATTTTCAAAAACCTTTTATTGTCACAATAAACTTTTAATTGATAATCCAAACTGCCATTTCAAAAAACAGTTAACTTTCAACTAACCATTTATTGTCACAATAAACCTTTTATTGTCGCAATAAACTAGTTATTGATAATCCAAACTGCCATTTAAAAATACAGTTAACTTTCAACTAACCATTTATTGTCACAATAAACCTTTTATTGTCACAATAAACTATTTATTGATATTTCTATTTCAAAAAAACAGTTAACTTTCAATAAACTATTTATTGTCCCAACAAACAGTTTATTGTCGCAATAAACTATTAATTGATAATCCAGACTACCATATCAAAAAACAGTTAACTTTCAATAAACTATTTATTGTCCCAACAAACAGTTTATTGTCGCAATAAACTATTAATTGATAATCCAGACTGCCATATCAAAAAACAGTTAACTTTCAATAAACTATTTATTGTCCCAACAAACAGTTTATTGTCGCAATAAACTATTAATTGATAATCCAGACTGCCATATCAAAAAACAGTTAACTTTCAATAAACTATTTATTGTCCCAACAAACAGTTTATTGTCGCAATAAACTATTAATTGATAATCCAGACTGCCATATCAAAAAACAGTTAACTTTCAATAAACTATTTATTGTCCCAACAAACAGTTTATTGTCGCAATAAACTGTTTATTGGCGCAATAAACTGTTTCTTGTCGCAATAAACTATTAATTGATAATCCAGATTGCCATATCAAAAAACAGTTAACTTTCAATAAACTATTTATTGTCCCAACAAACAGTTTATTGTCGCAATAAACTGTTTATTGGCGCAATTAACTGTTTCTTGTCGCAATAAACTGTTTATTGGCGCAATAAACTTTTTATTGTCGCAAACAACCATTTATTGTCTTAGCTAACCCAAACGCACAATAAGAATTGTGGGACGATTCAGTCTATTCCTTGTTCTTGTCGTGATCGTGTGTTTCGTGAGTAAACGTCATATCTATTAATTTATAACAGAGTATACCAAGTGTTGTGTTAAAAATAAAACAATTAATAAGTTTGTAGTAGAAATATTAAAATATAAAATATAATACATTCAAAAAGTTACAAAAAAATCTTGTGCGAGTGGTTAATTTCAATTCCATATAAGTAAGTATTGCATTTTTCCTCGCACTGAAAAAAAGCGTTGAACAATAAAATTGATTTCACTAATTATTGCCGCATTTGAATTTCTTTTGGTCAGAAAATGGTTTATTGGGAATATTTTAATAATAATTTCCCATTTTAAAATGGTTGACCAAAAAGCACTTAACTTTTAATAAACAAACAATTAATTCGCACAATAAACAGATTGCCATATCAAAAAACAGTTAACTTCCAATAAACTATTTATTGTCCCAACAAACAGTTTATTGTCGCAATAAACTGTTTATTGGCGCAATAAACTGTTTCTTGTCGCAATAAACTGTTTATTGGCGCAATAAACTGTTGCTTGGCGCAATAAACTTTTTGTTGCCACAATAAACCATTTATTGTCACAATAAACCATTAATTGTCACAATAAACCATTTATTGTCACAATAAACCATTTATTGTCACAATAAATCATTTATTGTCACAATAAACCATTTATTGTCGCAATAAACCATTTATTGTCACAATAAACCATTTATTGTCACAATAAACCATTTATTGTCACAATAAACCATTTATTGTCACAATAAACCATTTATTGCCACAATAAACCATTTATTGTCACAATAAACCATTATTTGCCGAAATAAACTATTTATTGATGCAGATTTAGATCCGATTTTTTCATCTCCAGTTAACTATCTGACAAATAAAAATAAACAAACATTTGTGCATTTTCTATTTTTCAATTTTAACACGTTTGAACACGTTTTTACTAACCCATGTTTGCTTGTTCTATCAGACATTTTTATCTGACGTAAGAAAAGTCGGTCCTTATTGTTTTTAATTTTTTGTTAACTTTTTGTTCTTTTCTTCTTTTTATTTTCATATTGTACGCGAACTACAAGTACAAGTCCAGCTGTTAGATAAACAATAAAACTCAAAGATATAATTTTGAAAAATTATAGAAAACTAAATATCGAAAGAATAGACAAGGTGAGTTATTTTATTAATATATGTATGTACATATTCGGGGCTATCGTGAATAAAATTTCCCACGGAATTTCTCCCATCTTCTAAAATTGGAAATGTTCACAATTTTTAACTGCTTCTTGTAGTCTCAAATTTGGTTCATCAAAATGACAGTCCCGCTGCCACGAAATATTCATTTTTGATGTCATTACATTATAAGAGAAACTGCAACCATAATTCACGTTTCCAGTAATCGACGATGGGAAAAAATCCGTGAGAAATTTTATTCGCGATAGCACCCATTAAACAAATTAAACAAAACTCTAATGTGTTACTTGAATGCTGCATTATTTTTAAATTCCGAAAATTGACAGTCTAAATGATTCGTAGATTTTTTTAAGTTAACAGTCTTTCATTCTTTAAATTATTCCTTTTTTCTCTATAATTCTTTCTTAGGATTTTCGATAGATCAGAAGTTCAAAGCAATATTGTTTGATCAGTTTTAGGTTCGATACAAAAAACTACAAAATTAAAGTCAAGTTAAGCAAGAAGTCATTTTAATTTATTACAAAAATGATTTGTTTTATTTGCAAGGCTAAATTTAATGCTATAAACACACTCATACAACACTTAAAACAAGTACATTATTTAAGCTCTTTTAGCACTTTTCGATGTAGGGAAAATTTTTGTACGCAGTCATTTCAGAATTTAAGCAGCTATAAAAAGCATTTAAGCCGTAAACATATTCAGAGCTCCGGGGTTGAATGTGCTGAACATAATGTTTCTGGTGAAAATAATTCTAATTCTGGGATACTTCTAAATGATGAAGAAAGATTTTTTAATAAAAATGATCGTAAGACATCCTTGTTTAGCGATGACATAGAAATGTTGGCACCTAATGTTAGGGAAAAGACAAATATAGAAGATGGTCTCAAGGATGTCTACGATTCTGCGATTCGGTTTGTTTTGAGATTGCATGACAATAACAGCTTTTCAAGAAAAAACATATCTGAAATTCAAGAACTTGTAAAAAAGTATATTTTGAGTCCAATACTTGATTTGTTTACATCGTTTTCCGACAAAATTTCAAAACAATGTACTATTGAAGTTCAAAACGAGATGTCGAGTTTAATATCGAATTGTCGCAATCCTTTCACGTATTGCAATACAGACTATATGTTATTTGAATGGTTAAAAAAACAAAACCTAATAGAAGACCTGCAATCTTTTTCTTTAAACAACGAAGTTCAAAGAGTTTTTAAAAATGGAAGTCTTACATATGACGCTAAAGAAGTTAAAGCTATTTTAATGCCTTTAAAATTTCAATTTAAGCAATTTTTCGAGAAAGGTGATACCTTAGATAAAACACTTCGCTATATGGAAAAATTAAACATTTCTAACGAAAATAAGTCAAATTTTATTCAAGGTGAACTTTGGAGGGCAAAAGTTAAAATGTATCCTGAAAAAATTCTTGTCCCATATTTTTTATACACCGATGATTTTGAAATCAACAATCCTTTGAGTTCACATGCTGGTGTTCACTCAATGTGTGCTGTTTACTACTCATTTCCTTGTCTCCCTTGGAAAGAGTCCAAATTAGATAATGTGTTTTTAGCGGGTATTTTAAAATCTTCAGACATTAAATTTTTTGGAAACAATGCATGTTTTCAAACCTTAGTACGAGAGCTGCAAAGCATCGAAGTTGACGGAATCAAAATCAGATTAAAAACCAATGTTTCAGTGCAAGTTCATTTTATTTTAGGTATTATTTTAGGCGATAATTTAGGTTTGAATTCTTTTTTAGGTTTTAACAAATCTTTTTCTAGCAACTCTTACTGTAGGTTTTGCAAAGTTAAAAAATCAGAAGCTCAATCATTATCATTTCAAAAAGTTGATTTACTTAGGGACCGTTTAAATTACAGAAACGATATTCTTGTCTCTAACTCTTCCGAAACAGGAATACAAATAGAATCTCACCTTAATCAAATTCCATCTTTCCATGTTGCCGAAAATTATTGTGTTGACCTCATGCACGACGTATTTGAAGGAATATGTCACTATGATATTTGTCATGTCATAGAATATTTTATATTTACAGCAAGTTATTTTTCCTTGCAAACTCTAAACTTAAGAAAGCAATGTTTTGAGTACGGACCAATCGAAATTGATCATATGTCAGGGGAAATAAAGTTAAATCATATACAAAGTAAACATCTTAAAATGACAGCCCGAGAAATGATGACTTTTATTTCATTCTTTCCTATAATGATTGAGGACCTTGTACCCGATGATGACGAGGCTTGGAAATTTATTCTTAATTTTATTGAAATAATAGACTACTTGCTTCTTTTTGAAATTAATGATAATATCATTTCGATGTTAGAAGAGAAAATTCGTATGCACCATGTAGACTATGTTCGTCTCTTTAAAGATACACTTAAACCAAAGCATCATAATCTAACGCATTACCCTTATATTATCAAAAAATCGGGGCCTATTAGAAACATGTGGTGTTTTAAGTTTGAAGCAAAGCATAAAAATTTCAAATTGTATTCACATGCTATTACGTCGCGGAAAAATGTTTGTTTGACATTAGCAAAAAAATACCAACTTAAGACTGCATATAAATTTCATAACAGCGAAAATGAATTAAATTGCTTTGAAATAAATGATAAACACAAGATAGATAGTAATTTTAGTAGCATTGTATCTGGAATGTTAAGAGTACCTACATCCGACATAGAATTTTATTCAAAAGCGAAACTCGAAGGTTACACATATAAGCCGAACTTCTACATAGCATGTTTCAAGAATGATATGTTATTTTTTTTAATATTAGATATAGTTTTTTTTAAAAAAGCAAATGTATTGTTTTTTTGCCAAAAACTTAATAAAGTTCAGTACAATCCCCATATTCTATCTTATGAAATTGATGAAAAAAAGTTAGGTGAATTTTCTTTGATACCATTGAATGATATTGTTGGTCCACCAATTAATTTAATTAAAACTGCAAAAGGTAAAACAATTTTAAGAGTCAAAGAATATTTTTGTTCTTACGATCATTAAATGGCTGTTTACACGTTAGTTACATAGGGTTTGGTTACACATTTAAGCTAAGTGTACACGATTGGTAGATCTTACAATATTGTAAGATCTTACAATGTCTGACAATTATCTACCAATGAGCTGACAAATAAGTTGTGTGTGTACACGGTTGGTACAAAATCTACCAATCTCTTACAATTAATTGTCAGAAGTTGGCTGACAATTCATTTTCAGATAGCCGGCTTAATACCTACCAATTAATTGTAAGAGATTGGTAGATTTTCTACCAACCGTGTACACACACAATTAATTGTCAGTTTTTGTTGGTTATGGAAACTGACAATTAAACCTTGGCTGCAAATTTTCTGACAATGAAAAAATTGTATGATGCTAAAAAACGAACATCTTATAATTTCTTCATTGTCAGAAACGTCAGACAACAATAAAAATTGGCAGGCCTGACAATAAATTGTGTGTGTACACGATTATCAAATACCTTACAATTTACCGTCTTACAATTAATTGTCAGATACATTTTCTGACATTTAATTGGAAGATTACACGATTGTCAGCTAGCGTACACATGATTGTTAGATTTCTTACAATTAATTGTCAGACAATGATCTAACAATTAATTGTCAGACAAATTTTCTGACAATTAATTGTAAGACTACACGGTTGTAAGACATTGTAAGCATGTTTTTCACTGACAGATCTGACAATATTGTAAGATCTACCAATCGTGTACACTTAGCTTTACATCATTTAAATTATTTATGCGTACACTCTATCTACACTGCAACACTTCATATATCATGTTCATATTCAATTCATTTTCAACGCTAACACTCAAAAATAAAAATATTTTTCTTACATAAACCACAGAAACAGATTACACGACACACCACACCCAATACACCACACCCAATACACCACACCCAATACACCACACCCAATACACCACACCAAATACATATGCATTTCTTATACGATCTCATACTACAGCTTTTTCGCAAACAAGGGAGTGTTCACACACAGCTGGTCTGTTTGATTAGCAAGTTAGTCAATGTGAAACCCCTAGTCAAATCAGTAGGAACTTTAATCTCGTCTTGAGAATTTTTAGAAAAAATTAAATTATAGACTTTGAATAAATCAAGATAAATTGGAAATGGACTACCTAAGTACCGACGACGAAACCGTCACCGACGACATTATTCCATCAGAAAAGGTCAACGAAGATGAAAGCATCGGCGAATCGCAGTGTATTGGCAGCGAAGAGATGATCCCAGTCCACATCGATACGGGAGAAGCGAGCGTCATCAACGTGTGTGCTGACAGCGAGGAGATGATCCCAGTCCACAGCAATACGGAAGAATCGAGTGTCATCAGCGTGGAGGTGTTATCGGATGACGCACTGCAAAAACTTCTCTCGGATCTTCAATCCAACTCAACCAAAGAAGTTGATGAACTCTCGGCGCTCTTAAAAAGCTGGAATCAGGAGGAACTCATCCAACATTTTAAAGGTTTGTGATTTTACTTGATTTGTCTAGTAATAATCTGTTGTATTTTGTATAAACATGATAACTCCATTGAAAAAATGTAATTAATAGACTACCATCCTTATTGCGACTTTGATACTTTCTGCCCATATTTTCATTATTTTATCCATGAAAACTGGACGTACATACGTTCAGAGGTGACTAATTATTTAGTTTTATACTTGCAAAAGCTGTTTTACTATATTTTAATAAACATTTGAGAGTCTTAAATGAAAAATAACTAATTTAGGATTTATCATGTTTATACCAAACACCACAGATGTGAACATCGTCGGTATGTTGCAAAAAGAGCTCAAGTTCATTTTTTTGTTTTACGACTTGATGCAAAAATATCCCAAAAGCCCATTGGGCCTTACCAATAAACAAATTTAGAGACGACTTTAATATCTGAGCAAAATTAACCATTATTTAATGGACTCTATATAACTGACCATACATGTTAAATTTTATTTTTTTAGTTCCGTATAATAAATGGTTCATAATTAAGAGTCCAATTAAATATTAAGTTTACAACATGTATGGCTAACTATATAGAGCTCATTACATATTGGTTCATTTCACTCAAATATTAAAGTCGTCTCTAAATTTGATTATTGGTAAGGCCCAATGTTTTATGCCGTTTAAAAAAATCCCATGTCTATTTAATTTACTTTTGTAGTTATTGTATCAAAACCATTCATTGAATGTCCAAAACACCCAAATAGTGGTGCAAAAAAGATTCAGGTGCACCTGGATCCTAATAACAAAAAAGTGGACTTGAAGTCTTTTTGCAGCATACCGACTGTAGATGTGTATGTACAATATTTTTCACACAGCAACATCACATATTGGAGCTTCATTTTATGTAAAATACTGATATCTACAGTAATACATATGAACATTCAATTCAAATTTTAAAAGCAAATGCATTCGGACAAATTTCAATGACGAAAAAATATCATTTTAATGGGCACTTTTGTATGGGCTTCGTCCCATCGGTGTAACACATAATGAGCTAGGTACATCACTGGAAAAGTGTCGTTTTATTCTTAAGTTTATTAAATTACTTCATTCATCGAGACCTTGATATTATATAGGTCACTATGTGTTAAACCTATGGGACGAAACCGCCTATTCTCCTTTCTCATACGAATTTCTCATACTAACTAACCAATGTTTTTTTTTTTTTTAAGATGAAGACGTAGATATAAATGTCCTGAAAACAATTGAATGCCACCACTTGCCACAAATTTTAAAGCCGTTTAAGTACACTACTCTCATCAGATTTGAAAACAATTTGAGAGTATGGAGAGAATCTATTGGACAGTCGCTTTTTCTTTATAGCCGATCGCATTTCGGTTTATTTGACGATGGTCCAAGTTCATCCTCAAGATCTTCTCCCTACCCTGTTTCCAGACCAGCATCGCGAACTTCATCACCGAATCCTAATAATTGCTCTGTAACACTATCAACGATTTTAAGTAACAACGAAAATGCACTTTCAATTGCCCAAAGCTATGCCGAAACAAAAAAATTAAATGAAAAACAACGAAATCAGTTGATTGGTGTTATAGCGCAGTATTTCATCATGAATAAAATCCATCTTGAACTAGGTGGTAGCTATAAATTGGAAAAGGAAATCATTGAACGATTTCCTAGTGAAAAACTGGTAAGCCTTTTTATAAGAAATCAATTCAATTTTATATAATTTTAATTATATTTTTATTAATAAATTACGAGTATAATACCTTACAAAGAGGTGAAATAATTTAAAATCTCTTCTTTTCCACTTTTAAATATGAGAAAGTGTTCCTTCGGGAAGTTAACTACGTACATATTTAACAAAATCACATCAGAACTCATTACTTCATATCAGGGTTGCAAAAGCTTAAGTCACTTTTTAGCTCAAGCTTACCTTTAATTCACAAGCTATTGGGTTACTTCTGAATTAAAAAAAAAATTCAATTCACAAGATAGTTGGTGACATTTGAATTTAAAAAAAATTAAATCAGAAGACTTATGAATTAAAAAGATTAATTCACAACCTGCTACTAAGTGACTTATGAATTTAAAAAAATTAATTCATAACCTAGTTTGTAGATTGGAAATTATTAACCCTGGATGGTTATCCTTCGTCGAATCGACGAACACCCTTTTTATTTTGTATAATTTCTTTTTAACTATTCATCCCTTTTAATTCAATCTTTGTACAACATCAGTTGGTGTTGATCTCTACCAGTGAGCGAATTTATGGTATCCTGTGATCAATTAAAATGTTTTGTTTTTAAAGGTATGTTCGTCGAAACGACGAAGGATAACTTTTGTGTGATTTTTGTATGAACACATTTTTTTCTTATTTTGTTATTTGGGGTATTTTTTGTTGATTTTTCTTGTAATAGCATATTAAAACCATCCAGGGTTAAGCTTGTTTTGACAATTGGTTATTTAATTATTAATGAAACCAGTTTTCAAGCTTTTGGAGCATTGTGTGTGAGTAACCGATTCTGCAGTCCCTATAACCCAATAGAATAAAAAGCAATATCGATAAAATAAAACACACACAATTCTCCAAGAGCTTGAAAACTTGTTTCGTTAATAATTAAATAATTTATGTAGTCAAAACAAGCTTACAAATTTCCAATCTACCAAGTAGCTTAAGAATACATTTTTTTTTATTTATAAGTCACTTAGTAGGTTGTGAATTATTTTTTTTATGAATCATAAGTCGCTAACTAACTTTTGAATTTAATTTTTTTTTAATTCACAAGTCATCTACAGACTTATGACATGGACTTTTTTAATTAAAAAATTCGCAACCCTGCTTCATATACATTTTGAGGCTCGAAAGCTCGATTTTTTTTAAAACCATACTATTCTACTTGTCGTTCAAAGTTTTGTTCGTTTTGCAAAGTGGAAAAGAAGAGTTTTTTTTGTCCCACACAAAATTTTTTTTAAAGCAATATTTTTAAAGTAAATATTCAATATTTTGCAGGAGTACTATAGGTCTGGGAAGAGGGGGAAGATCTACAATAAATATAGCAATTTGAAATTCATTTTAAAAACAATGAATACCCCAACGTCAAGTAAGCCCAGGAGTGAAAAAACTGTGGATGTAGACACAGACACAGAAGTCGAAATGGGTAAGTCTTATTTATTTATTTACCTACATAATATCACTTGTCGATTTATTTTTACTTGCGACTTGACTTACATATAGGTACTATAAGGCAAGTTATCATTCGTAAAAAAATCGAACTCGAGATTTCGATCAAAGTTGACATTACGATGATACCGAAGACTAAAAAAGTGGGTCTCGCAATTGTGTCTGTTTGACTACAGCCTAAACGCCGATTTTCTTTAAATGTCTTACCCCCACACATTTTTTAAGACCGTAAATAACGGTACCTGTCATACAATTTTTTTTCGAAATTTTATAAATATTTTTTTCTCCAAAAATGTTCGACATATATTAAAAATAAAGATACAAAAAAATTTAATTTAGTTAAAGCTAGATAATGGTTGACAAAAATTTCAGAAAAATGGTCAGTGGGGGTACCCGCCATGGAACTAGTTTTTAGTTTCTGATTTTCTTAAAAACTGTACCACCGATTTAGATAATTTTTTTTATGCTAAAGCCCCCAGTAAGTCAAACACACTTGTGTATTAAAATTTTCCAAAATATTTTTTTTTGATTTTTAAAAACAGTTTTAAAAAACGTTAAAAATGGTTTCCAAAAATATTATTTTGCTCAAAAAACGGCGCGCGCCTAGAATTTTGATAAATTTTTTTTCTTTACATTAATTTTTATGATCTTTAATTTAATAAAAAAAAAATTGAAATCAAGATATTACAGCTTGTACCTACCATAGAACATTTTTTTAAAATTTTGAATGACTTATTATCGACATAAGGGATTTTAATGAAATTTTTTATAGGTTTGGTTAAAAAAAAAAATAAAAAACATTGCATTTCGAAACTTAAAAAAAATATAATTTGAATTTTTGAAAAAAAAAAAGAATATTTTTTTGTGGAAAATTTCAAAAACAGCTCAATATTTTTGTTTGGAAATTTAATTTTCATTCGTACAATAATAAAATCAAGTTTTTTCTTGAAAAAGGTTTAAAAAATTTGTATATAAAAGCTTATTTATTTAAAGAAACCACTGCCTAGATAAATTCATATTTGCATAGCATTCTGTTTTTGTCTCATACTACGAAAAGAATTTATACTTATTAATTTTATCCTTTTGAACAATTTTCGCTTATAACATTCCTTTGTAAAATTGCTAGTCGATTACATTTTCGTGCATTTTATTTTTGAAACCTGGGGCCTGTTCCTCATCATCTACATCAATTACATCAACGACTCTAAACAATATGTGAGTCCGATTAAACTTCACGAAGTCATTTTTAACCTTCTGAACTAATTTACCATCAATGAGTATTTTCCAATTTCAATCAAGCGAAACTATTGGTTTCTGAAATAGTTCATGTAATTTGATGAGAAACAGGAGCTTGAATATTATTTTTATTAATTTATTTAAAAAAACTAATAAGTACATATTTATGGTTTTCAGTTCCAGAAGAAAATGCTGAAACGTGCTATCAAGCACTAAGATTTGACAACCTTAGTTCCGAGGAATTTGATAGGTGCTGGAAAGCGTGTTCCAAATCGAGACTCACGGATATAAAAAACTCTACAACAACATCGGACATTTTTAAGAAATGGCCCCAATACAAAATTCCTTCTGGCTTTCGATTTGTAAGTCAAACTTGAGTAGATATATACTTCTTTCAAAAGTTTTTTTTTTAATTTTCTGATACAAGTTCCAACTTTGGGAACTTCTTAGAATCATTTCATAAAAAGTGCTGGCCTTAAAAATACACTCAATGAATAAATATTTTAATTTGTTTTCTTAAAGGTGGACATGGATTTTGCGTACATGTTTAAAAGCCATAATTCTCTCCTTGATCGATGGGAACAAGTTTTTACTAAGATACGAGAATTTTTAAAAACGGAAGATCGGGTTAAGGAGAAAACAATTAAGGGCGTTCTGGAGAAGATAGCATCCGATAATATTCCAGAAAGTAAGTTGAATATTATGTAGTTATTTTATTTTTGCCTATTAAAAACGAAAATAGTTTATTTCCGTATTAAAAATGACAGGTACTAAAGGAGAATGGGCATAATTTTATGGGTTGCATCACATTGGTGTAACACTTAAAGACCTATGTATAGGGTTTTCCAATAAGAGGTGTTATTTTGATATTCAAAGAAAAATGGCATTTTTGGAGATAAATGATCGGATGTTTATTTCATTATAAAGAGGAAGGTATGCCGTTAATAATGGAACACAACATCAGCCAAATGGTCTCCAAGACCACGCTTACAGGACCATATCCTTTTCATGAAAATTTCCATAACCAAATCGCAAAGTGGCTGCCCTATGTCCTCGATAGCCTCACGAATTTCATCTTTGAGGTCTTGAATCGACGCTGGGCTGTTGGCGTAGACCTTATCTTTCACGTGGCCCCAAAGGAAGAAGTCGCAAGGTGTTAAATCACAAGATCCCAGCCCAGCGTCGATTCAAGACCTCAAAGATGAAATTCGTGAGGCTATCGAGGACATAGGGCAGCCACTTTGCGATTTGGTTATGGAAAATTTCATGAAAAGGATATGGTCCTGTAAGCGTGGTCTTGGCGGCCATTTGGCTGATGTTGTGTTCCATTATTAACGGCATACCTTCCTCTTTATAATGAAATAAACATCCGATCATTTATCTCCAAAAATGCCATTTTTCTTTGAATATCAAAATAACACCTCTTATTGGAAAACCCTATATATCATATTCATTCTCCTTTATACATCAATGAATATCGAACCCTTTCCACCAAATTATCGTAAGCGACACAAACAAAGTATGAGAAGAAAACAAAATTTTACTTCTGATCCATATAACCACTTATGTCTAAAGTCAGCATTGAATATTTACAGTGCTTTAGCTGCAACATGACAACAGGTTTGATGGCTTCAATTGGTACTAACAAAATTCAATAATTTATTTTCTTTCTAAAACATCCCTTACGATAAAATGCAGGAAAAGGGTCGATATAGCGAAATTCGAGATTGGCTCCCATTTATTGACCCGATTTATCTTATCTTTTACAAAAGTTTATATCTACTATACTAGTTTTATTTAAGTACTACATAATTTTATAACAAAATTTTATATACACGTTTTCATTCTTATTTTCAGACTGTCGGGATGCTGCTCTCTTGTGGGCACTTCACGGGTACTTAGTACCCACACATAAGTTCGTGCGAAAAGATCGCAAGGGAATGAAGACATCGATAAAACCAACTATCAAGGACTCGCAGGAATCTTTTATCTTTGTGGCGGGATCAATTCAGGTAGCTGAGGACCACATCCAGTACCTGCAACAAAAAGGAGACAATGTGCAACCCTTCATTATTTTGGTGGGTAAAGATGTTATAAACTTTAGGGAAATCTTTTTATATTTTGATGGAGTGAAGTTTCCATTCATTAGTTTTATCCGAGCAGTGGACATCTGTTTCAAAACTTTTTTCCTTTTCAACCTCGAATTCCCAAATCAAAGTTCCAATTTTTGGAATTTTATGCAGTCGCTCTATTTTCCGAACAAACAAAAATGTTGTACAAAAGCACATATCCTCCTGAGTGCAATAAAAGAATAAATTTTTTAGAGATTCTCTTGAATCAAATCCCATGTTCAGAACAACAGTGGCACTAAAAAAAAATTAGTTTTGAGTTATGGGTGATATAAGCGAACCTCGTGTGGAAACTAGACGAGTATCTGACTCATTAACTCGAAAGTGTAAATTTTTGTTAGTGTCACTGTGGTTCTCGGCATGCGATATTTCAAAACTAGCACCGCTATTACAGTTGTTAATTATGAAAATGTTTGATAAATACTGAAATTTGGTACTTTTAAACTCAATTTTATTTAAGGTTCCAGTACGGTCTAGAACGCCAAAAATCGCACGATTTTTGGGAATTTTTTTCTTGGAAACTTTATTAGGTACTAACATAATTCTTTTTTAAATAATGAATACATGCGTCAAGAGTACAAATTTTTTTTTTTTTTAATTTTCGAATTTTGGCTGAATTATTGAGGGCCCACCATCGACTCATCAAAAAATACATTGTCCCATTGTGGAAAGGATTGGCTGTACTGAAACAAAAAAATCAAAATCGGGTATTTAAAGAAAGATTTCTTGCGAGACAATTTACCACAATTTGCTTAAAAAATAAAAAACGAAAAAAATGTCAAGTTTTGAAAAAAAAAAATTGGCTATTTTTTAGGCCATTTTTGGGTCGCGATTTTTTTTTTGTGTTCATAACTTTTTGGTCAAATTGTGGTAAATTGTCTTAGAAAACATAAAAACAATCAAGTTGCGACAAGTTTTTTGAAAATCGGTTCAGTAGCTCCGGAGATTAACTGTCCGCAATGGGACAATGTATTTTTTGATGAGTCGACGTTGGACCCTCTATAATTCAGCCAAAATTCGAAAACTTAAAAAAAATTTTTGTACTCTTGACGCATGTATTCTTTATTTAAAAAAGAATTATGTTAGTACCTAATAAAGTTTCCGAGAAAAAAATTCCCAAAAATCGTGCGATTTTTGGCGTTCTAGACCGTACTAGTACCTTAAGAAATTATCAACTATCTGACAATATTTGTCAATTTTCTTTCTGTCATAAGGGTAAGCATGATTAAATGACCAAAACTTTTTTTAATTGGGTTATAAAATATCGAATTTCAATTTTTATTAACTATTTATTTATAATTTACAACCATAATACGGTTGTAGGTATTTTGGTTAGTGCCACTGTTGTCCTCAACGTGGGATTTGATTCAAGAGTTTTCATTTTTAACTTAAGACTTCCTTTTCCAAGTTTTGTAACTTTTTATAAAAAAGGATATAAAGAATAATTTGTATTCGTTTAAATACATGTATGAAAAGTTTACTTGCTCCAAAGTAATTTAAATTTTTGTCCAGCTTAAAGCTAATGCTGTTTATCGCTTATATTAAAATGTACATTTAGTTTATATTGTAATAAATAATAAAAATAATAATAATAATAATAATAAATGATATAGTTTAATAAAATATCTTATAACGTTTAACTAAAATGTTTCATTTTTGAACTTAAAATTCTTAAAAATTTCAGGAAAGGTTGGAAATAAAATGTAAGTATATTTAACATGTACGTATTGCCACAGTAAATTATTTATAGAAATTTTAAAAATATATTAAACATTTTATTTATTTATATATATCAATAATTTAATTATTTATATATGTACATATACTTATATCAATGAATAGAAATTTTAATCTTTTACTAAAATTTTTATCAATATGTTATTTGTGGCAATAAACTGAGTTCTTTGCGCCAATTGATTAGTTAATTGCGGCAATAAACGAGTTTACTGCGCTAATAAATGAATTTATTACCACAATAAACCGATTATTGTGGCAATAAACAGTCAATTGCGCCAATAAATTGAGTGCATTGCGCTAACTAATGAATTTATTGCGACAATAAACGGTTAATTGTGCCAATAAACTGAGTTAATTGCGACAATAAATGAGTTTATTGCGACAATAAACGAGTTTATTGCGACAATAAACGGTTAATTGTGCCAATAAACTGAGTTAATTGCGACAATAAATGAGTTTATTGCGACAATAAACGAGTTTATTGCGACAATAAACGGTTAATTGTGCCAATAAACTGAGTTTATTGCGACAATAAACGGTTAATTGTGCCAATAAACTGAGTTAATTGCGACAATAAACGAGTTTATTGCGACAATAAACGGTTAATTGTGCCAATAAACTGAGTTTATTGCGACAATAAACGAGTTTATTGCGACAATAAACGGTTAATTGTGCCAATAAACTGAGTTTATTGCGACAATAAACGAGTTTATTGCGACAATAAACGGTTAATTGTGCCAATAAACTGAGTTAATTGCGACAATAAACGAGTTTATTGCGACAATAAACGAGTTTATTGCGACAATAAACGGTTAATTGTGCCAATAAACTGAGTTAATTGCGACAATAAATGAGTTTATTGCGACAATAAACGAGTTTATTGCGACAATAAACGGTTAATTGTGCCAATAAACTGAGTTTATTGCGACAATAAACGAGTTTATTGAGACAATAAACGGTTAATTGTGCCAATAAACTGAGTTTATTGCGACAATAAACGAGTTTATTGCGACAATAAACGGTTAATTGTGCCAATAAACTGAGTTAATTGCGACAATAAACGAGTTTATTGCGACAATAAACGAGTTTATTGCGACAATAAACGGTTAATTGTGCCAATAAACTGAGTTAATTGCAACAATAAATGAGTTTATTGCGACAATAAACGGTTAATTGTGCCAATAAACTGAGTTAATTGCGACAATAAATGAGTTTATTGCGCCAATAAACTGAGTTTTTTAATTAACCGTTTATAGCAATTAACCATTTATTGCCGCAATAAACGGTTTATTGCGCCAATAAACTCTTTCAAAAAACATTTTTAAAAATCAATAAACGTTTTTAAAAATCAATAAACGTTTTTTAAAATCAATAAACAGTTTATTGAAAAATTATGGAAAAATGAAATCAATAAACAGCCGTTTATTGTCGCAAGAAACTAGTTTATTGGACGAGTTTTAATTAAAAAGTTCATTGTCGCAATTAAATTTTTAATTGATATTATGTACCTTTTTGGTTCAGTGTATATACTATATTAAGTGAATCTCAGACTCTAAATCAGTCCACATCTTCATTTTCTCTAATCTAAAAATCTCATAAGATCCATTTGGAAGCATTTCTTATTATGATTTCGCGTACACTCCCGTCAAGTTGTAATATTGCTAGTTAGCGATTAGTTAACCTAATTCCAATAAACTTATCCCTTTATGTATGTTCCGATCTCCCCTACCGCATTCAAGTCATCATCACTGCAACATTTATATCTATTAAGCTGCCATTTCTACAATAAAATAATATTCTTAACATTTGTGTCTCTTAATTTGCTCATTCTTCTTACTTCATTTTCTATAAATTGATTAAAAAAAAAATCATTATAAAAAATCCAACATCATTATACAGATACACAGTTCTTCCCTTAATAAAGTAGCTTTTTTATTTGCATCGATTTATTATAATAAATGACGCAGCACTCACCTGAATCGCTGCTCAATGCCATTACGGATCCAACAACCGTCCCTCGCGCAACATCTTCCTTAACGTAATAGTTATAGCGCGACTTTTCGAAAATCGGCGGCCTCTGTGTCGAATCAATTATGCTAATGTAAATCACAGCATCTTGTGTAGTTTTAATGCCACCCCTCCGTCGGTTGCAGAAATATTCAAAATGTGAAAAGGATGACTCCGAATGGACATGGATAGCAGGTTGGGCCGATCGACGAAGACCTCACCGGTCATCTTGTCTATTCGGAAGATGCCATCGTTGTTGCCTGCAACAATGCGA
>OZ007554.1:187377448-187473105 GCA_963931855.1 Philhelius festivus | reverse complement strand
CTAAGAGTATATCTCTTATGCTTACCCCCAGTTTCACAGTGAGAGTTTAAACTTAAGTTCTGCTGAACCTGAACTGGAGTTTAAATTTGAAGTTCAACTCGTCCTGTTTCACAGTCTTATCTGAACTTCAGTTCATTAAACGTAGTTTAAGTAAATTGTTTTCTCTTTCTATCTGAATAAAAGAAAAAACAATCAAAGAAAGTTAGGTTTGTTTCAGTTGTGACCTGTGACAGGAAACAAAAATTAAAAATGAAAATAAATTATATTTTCAAATGTTTGAAGTGGTTGTCGAACTGGGATTTAAACGGCAGAATAGTGTCGTTTAACTTAAACTACAGAATGAACTCTGTTCAAGGACTGTGAAACCAAATTTATTGTTGAACTGAAGTTTAAACCAAAAGTGGGGTTTAAACTTCCACTGTGAAACTGGGGGTTAGACTTTTAAAAAAATTTTAATCAACTAGCTTATTTCCAAATAGCTTACTTGTCAGTAGTGGAGTTACATGTGGCGAACTATTTTGAAGGTGTTATTGCCTAAATAGATGAAACATCCATTCAAACCATCCTCAACAACATTCAGTAACATGTAGGACCCTTAACCACTATAATCAAACTATTCCCAAAACAAATTTTTCTTCAGTATAAAATATTGTACAAATAAAATATATCCATTAATCTATGCATCTCATCGACATATTTTGTGCCTAAGCATACAGAGTTAGCCTTCTGAAATTCGAAACTTCTTTTCATTTAAAATTAATTATTCGTTACTAATTTGGCATGCTCGATTTATGTTTTACCAACTTAAGGCCAAATGAGATTTAATGTTCTTTTAGTTATAGCACTCGATGAAATTCGATAGGAATTCTGCATATCCCATCACAAAATGACCGATCTTATTTAAAACGACTTTTTTTTATCTCCCATCAAAGTCTGCAAAAAATAATCTCAAGCAATTAGCAAACCTTGAGCCTAAAATGATTCCAAAAGAAAACAAAATGCACAAAATCGAATATGTATTTAAGTGTATATTAAACCAAAAACGAAGTCCTTGGCTAATCCTGTTTTGTGATATACATTTTCATCAAATCACAACAAAGCCTTCCCCCTGTAAACATTTCGATCTGATAGGCGGAAGGACTATGAGAATTCCTATAGTCTCATAGTCTCGGCACATCCCACATGCGCACAAAACCGGAGATTAATGTGCAAAGGAACAGCACATCAAAATAAAATTAAAAAAAACTACCCAAGGAAACTAGGAAGAAAAGAACAAGGACATTGCACGTCGTCGTCCTCGGTTGTCGTCGGTCGCCTTAAGGACAAAGTATCAAATTTCCATTTTTCTTCTTCTCTATCGGCAATTGTACTCGATCAAAGAATTAAATGTTTTCCTGTCGACTGTAACAATTTAGTTGCGGTAAACTAGCAATTTGTATACAAGGATATCAGCTATCAGCTAATTTCTGGTGACATTCGATATATTAGGGAAAATTCGTTTGCGACGAGACTTTTCTTAAACGTTTTGGGGCGTTTTCTATAAGGGATTTTGTTTGAAGGAAATGATACGCTCAAAAACATGATTTATATTTGCACAATTATTTCAATTGCTAATAGAACTTATAAATACACAGGTAATTTATATCAAAGATCGACTGGGACGGTTTGTGCCTAGTTGAATTCTGTAATGGTTTTGGCAATTTTTCCTTGTTGTTTCTATAAAATAAAATAGGATACGGTCAAAGAATCGAATTGAAGAAATACACCATCGTTAGTATTTCTTAAAGGTAAATGCAATTCAACAACTGATAACAAATTGGAATAACGTGAATTCGTAGACGGTGAGTAGGGCCATAAGAGTGCATTCCGTATCGTCAAACAAAACGTTCCGAAACTCTCGCGAAACTGAAAGGGAGTGTTCCGAAACATATGATATGCATATGCGAGATATGATAAGATAACTAGGATTCGACGGAAACGTTATTCTAGTCTCAGCCAGTTCAATGTTTTTGCTGCCTCCCGCATCACAGAAAGTTGTTTCGATTGTGTTGTTTATAGTTTAAACACTGTTGAATCTTCTAAAACTAAGCACTTAGTACTTCACTCAACCTTTGAACTAGTTTTTGAAAATGAAAAGATTTAAATAAGCGGCGCGGAATACCGCAAGAAAAAGGCTAAGAAA
Organism: Philhelius festivus; assembly: GCA_963931855.1. Lineage (NCBI taxonomy): Eukaryota > Metazoa > Arthropoda > Insecta > Diptera > Syrphidae > Philhelius > Philhelius festivus. The sequence goes on along the minus strand of OZ007554.1, from coordinate 187,470,923 downwards.
GAAGCATACGCGTAAACGCAAAATATTTCAGTTCTAGTTCTGGTTCAAAAGCTACGTTAACATCTTCGGCGGCATCCAGCAGCAGCGGAAGTTATTCCAATGTAAGTAAGATTCCTCCATCTACAATCGTGAGTGGCCTAGAATTGTCCTGCGGCCAATATTCATGGGAATGCATAACTTATTTTACAGGCAGAAGAGGAAGACGTGCAGACGAAGACGAAGTCGACTCACCAGAAGTACCTCAAGCATCTAGTCACAAGCTTGCAGAAGAAGTGAACCTCGTGAAGCTGTAAAGACGCTTAAAAATAAGTTTGTGGAAGTTCTTGAGGTACTGGAAGAATTGACGGATCAGTAGTCAGTCTTCTTCTGACAGTCATGCAGTCATTAAACTTCCTCACTTTTCTTGGCTTTTAAGCTGCAGAGCTACCTGAAGAAGATGACGCACAGATTTACCTGCAGCAACGTGGACTGAGTGTGGATAAGTGTGCTCAGAAACTCTGCGTTTTAAAAGCTCTCCTAGTAGAGAGAAGAGACCGTTTCGTCCAAGCCGCAATCGACTTTTCTAAGACTCTTTGGAAAAAACTCGGAATCGAACTCAAAACGAGAAGAATTCGCAGGAAAAAACGCATGCATGGCGATGAATCCGCAGATGCAGATTTGTCTCACGAACCTCATTCGTAAGGCCCGTAGAATCCGTTTATGGAACCGCTGATCCTATTTTACTTTCAATAAAAGATACTTCATTGCCTGTGAAATGATGTCCCGAAATTTAATTTTAATTTAGTATTGAATGGGGGCGGCAAAATGGGTCTCCCGCCCCGGGCGCCGAGATGGTACGCTACGCCACTGCCTTATAGTTCTACTTTAGTTTGTCATGGCTCCTTTAGTCCAGAAACCTAATCATCATTTATAAGCTTTTGCTTTTCGAAAATTTTTATACAATATATTTATAGATATAATATATTTTAAAACTCAAAATCGTTAGAGCCGTTAATGAGAAAGTTGAAACAGGTACCGTTAATAACATTTTTTTCTTAAAATTTATTTTTACAAAAATGACAAATCTAATTTTTGTTTTATCAAAAAAGTTAGAGCAATTTTCGAGTTAAAAAAAAAATTGTATAATAGCTGTATGGGAGGTACCGGTAGTTTTGGAGCTAAATAAAAATGTCATTTTTTCCTTTAGCGAATCATCGAATACTCTTAAATACCGAGTTTAAAGGATATCGCTTAAACGGTTTAGGCTGTAGGTCAAGGTACAGACAAACAGACATACAAAAAGACGGACAGAATTACCAAACCCACTTTTTTCGTGTTCTTTATCATCGTTATGTCAAATTCGATCTAAATCTCGAGTTCGATTTTGTTTCCAAACGCAGAACTTGCCCTATAGTACCTATGTACATACATCGCAAATAAAAACTTAGTGCAATCAAGCTATTAATGTATTTTTTCAGCTATAGACGGTGTTCACACTGAACTAAGTCCTCCGACTTTATTTGACGTTTCTGTATTTTACCTCATTCCCTCTGTCAGAGATTTATAGACCGATTGACATTATTTCTAACTTGTAAATGAGAACTGGACACGCCTTAAGAATATTGTCATTAGTACTGCCAACTCCATCTTAGGCAGCAGTCGTAAAAATCGGAACGACTGGTTTGATGATGAATGTAAGCTAGCGACTGAACGTAAGAATGTTGCGTACCGAGCAATGCAACAATCTCATAGAACGCGGGCACGCGAAGAGGAATATAAAGAGCTCAGAAGATTAGAAAAACGGCTACACAGACAAAAAAAATCAGCCTGGGAGAAGAACCTAATCTGTGAAATAGAAAATAGCCGAGAGCGAGGTCCGCACCAGGCGCGGAAGTTCTACCAATCCGTCCGAAACATGACGCAGTACACCCCACGCGGCACATACTGCAAGGACGGAGAGGGAAATCTGATCACCGATCCTGAAAGCATACTGGAGCGATGGGAAGTGTACTTTAATGAATTGCTAAATGGTCAGCTCACTACAGAAGAGGAGGCTCCACTACTTCAAGAAGAATACCCTATGTTGCCGCCACCAAGCATAGAAGAGGTTGAGAAGGCTATAGACCGGCTTAAACAGAACAAATCCCCGGGAGCCGATGGCATACCAGCCGAATTATTTCATCACGGCGGGCCAGCCTTACGTCAAGCAATTCATGATATTATAGTGCACGTATGGGAGCAGGAAGAAATGCCAGAAGACTGGCGAAAAGGCATAATATGCCCCATACATAAGAAGGGAGATGTCACAACGTGCAGCAATTATAGAGGTATCACGTTGTTGAGTACCGCCTATAAGATACTCTCCTCTATCCTACAAGACCGGATAACCAGATACGCTAAAACCGTCATCGGACAATATCAGTGTGGTTTCATTCCAGGCAAATCAACAACTGATCAGATCTTTACCCTTAGGCAGGCGATGGAAAAATGTCTAGAATTTAACATCCCAACATACCATCTGTTTATAGACTTTAAGGCCGCCTATGATAGCATAGCCAGGGTAGAACTTTACAAAGCCATGAGAGAGTTCGGCATCCCAATTAAATTGACACGACTATGTAGGTTGACCATGACCAACGTAACAAGCCAAGTAAAAATAGCCGGATTGCTATCCAGACCAATCAACATCTTTAATGGACTCCGACAAGGGGACGGTTTGGCCTGCCTCCTCTTCAACCTGGCGTTGGAGAAAGCAATCCGTGACTCTGGCACGGCAACAAGAGGGACCATCGTCAACAGGTCCAGCCAGTTACTGGCTTACGCAGACGACATTGACATCATCGGAAGAACCGAACAAGCTGTACACGATTCCTTCATCCAGATCGAGCAGGCGCACAGTGTGGTAAATCGCCAATCTAACTGGACAAAATTAAAAAAAAAAAAGTTTAGCCACATGATTTTAAATCATGAGTTTAGCTTCTCAATACAATGGGTAACTGTAATTCATATTTTGTTTTTTTGTTTTCATCTTGGATTAGCGAAAAATAAGCTTGAAAGTTGGTTCTTGTCAACAGTTGGATAGAGATAATACAAAGTATTCTATTTTTCGTTTGAGTTCGGTTGACGATTAAAACCGCTGTGGTACTTTTATTGTCTTAATTTTTTTTCATTACTGTTAATCTACATTTAAAGGTAAAGTACCATAATTTATATTTATTAGTTACCATTGCAACTATTTAAAAAAAATAAATTCTGAAAGAAGGTTAGAAAGTGCAAGAAAAAATTATTGTTGTTTTTTCAAATAGAGGTAAAGTTAATTTTTCCGCATTTTTCCGGTCTGAAATTACTTAATTATTATTTTGTGGAGTGTTGTCATTAAGATTAGCTAGTTACATGTTTCGCGTTTTCTCGACCGCCATACAACTTTTTTCACTTTTCCAGAATGACTACCCCTCTGTCGCAAAAAAACAATTTTGAAACTTGGCAAGGAACAGCCAATATGCACCCTAAAGATGCTGTCTTGGTTTAAATAATGGACAGATATGGTCTTCATTAAATACCTGAAAGTGAAAAAAAGAAACTAAAGGCAAATATTAGCAATATTTGCTCCAATATAAACGAAAAATGGGAAAAAAGTGGAAGTCATCGCAACCGCTTCTTTACTTCAAATTCAATTTGGCTTAATGAAACATAATATGTTTGGAGTATTTTTTGGAATGTCTCCCCCTCATTCATGGATTCGTTTTATGGAGTGTAGATTGCACATAGCATATAAGCTTTCAATCATGACCTGGTAAGCTCGAGGAGCAGAAAATAAAGGAAAAGTCGCTGAAGTAAAAAAAATATTCAACTGAGATTTCGCTCTGAGATGAGATTACTTGTGGACATGCCAACACAGCAAGCAGGTAATACAAACGATGGTAATACTGCTAGCTGGTTCTTCCGAGCAGGAGAAAAAAGTTCAGAAATAACCGGAGTCAATTAAGAATTGATAGACCGATTCCATATAATTTTGGAAACTTTGGGTAGCGGTTACGCAATTGATGAAAATGCAATTGAAAACTTCATAGTACAAACAAGACAATTATATTTAAATGAATACCCATGGTATATTAAGACAGTTAGTGTTCATAACATTCTCTTTCATGGAAAAGATATAATTAGATCCTGCATTCTCCGTATAGGACAGCTGTCAGAGGAAGCTCAAGAGACAAGGAATAAGTGCACTAGAAAATTTAGAGAGATGTTCACAAGGAAAACATCGAGATTGGACTCAAATACAGATCTTTTCAATCGACTCTTAATTTGTTCCGATCCTTATATTGCCAGCTTGCGTCACACTCCTCTACCAATACGGGGTATGGTAACAAAAGAAGTGCTCTTATGTGTCGATAGCCTAGAAGAAGAATCGTTTAACGATGGATATGAAAGTGATTAACATAAGGCATTTGTATCAGTTCACTAAATGTTCAATTATAGATATGTGCGTAAATTTGTTATTTTGTGTGACTCTTCTTTCCAAGAAATTACTTAATAATTTAAATTATCAAAAATTTTGTAAAATATTTAATCTATTTATTACTATATTTAAAGCCATTAATATTTTTTTAAGGATAAATTAATAAAAAAAAATTAATCTTAAAAATGTCTTTTTTCATCGCAATGAAAACTGATTTGTTTGACTGTTTATATGAAAAAATCAAAGGTTTTTTGAAAAAAATCTTTATTTATTTATGAGTGTTTATCTATTTGTACTCATTAAACAAAAAATATATGAGGAAAAAGTCGATTTAACATGATTTTTTAATTTTGTCCAGCTAGATTTGCAATTTACCACACTGTGAGGCGGCACAAAATCTGGGGCTGCACATTAGTGAAGGTAAAACAAAGTACATGGTGGCGTCGAATGCGAGAGGAGCAGTTGGTCAAACAATCAAGGTAGCGGAGCACGAATTTGAAGTGGTGCAATCCTTTAAATACCTTGGGTCAATAGTAGCAGCCGATAACAATATAGAAGAAGAAATACGCGGGCGGCTTCTCAAATCCTACTACAGTCTGTCAAAGCTCTTCAAATCCAGAAATCTCACCATAACTTCAAAACTGCTGCTGTACAGGACCATGGTCCTGCCAGTACTCACATATGGATCCGAGACTTGGGTGCTTAGCAAAAGGCACTCCGACCTCTTAGCTGCGTTCGAGAGAAAAGTCTTAAGGAGAATTGTTGGCCCCATATGTGAGGAAGGACGATTCCGGAGACGGTACAATCATGAACTGTACGCAATCTACCTAGAAGCAGATATCGTGACAAAAATTAAGCTCGGTAGACTCCGGTGGGCAGGGCACCTAGCTCGCATGAGCGAAGAGGAACCTGCTCGGAAAGTTCTTTGTGGTACATTCTATGGTAGACGACAGCGTGGTAGACCATGCTTGCGCTGGAGAGATGGCGTAGACCAGGACGCCCGAAGCCTTGGGGTGCGCAACTGGATGGCGTCGGCTAGAGACCGGGATAGGTGGAGAGACTTGTTGAATGAGGCCAGGGCCGGAACCCGGTTGTCGAGCCGATGATGATGATGATGAATAGAAATTTTCAAAGTAAATAGGTATAAGCGGAAAAAACTAAAAATTTTAATCCATTGACATCGTAGTCATTATCAACTTTCCACTTCATGGTTTGACAGATGAGGAATGATCTATATTTTGATGTATATAATTAGAATAGTTAATTAGAAATTTTGCATTATGTTATTTTTCCAGATAAAGGATAAGTAAAATATTTCCGGAGCATAAAATAAAATGTAATCCAAAACCAAATTTATAAACTGGCATCTAAGAATTGTTTAGGTAATAGTACAGGAATGGATAAGTCTGCTGATAAATTTAGATTTGCAAAATCGATTTCAAATCGAAAAATAAATCGATTTTGTTGACCAAAAGAATACAAATATTGTCAAAATAAAAATTTTGACATATTTAAAGCAAAAATAAATTGATTTGTTTTATCAACGAAAAAGTACATACATACGTTTATTTTATTGACCAACATCAGTAGTGTCATTTTCGAGAATATAAAAAAAAATGTTTCCGTTTTGTTTTACAAAAATGAAGCAATTACATAATTTCATTCATCTATATGGAAAGTTATTCAGTAGTTAAAAAAATGGAACTATAGATTTAGATCAAACTTGACATTATGATGGTAGAAAAGACTGATAAAGGGGTACTCGTTTTCTCTTATTTCTAAATTTTTTAAGACCAAAAACGCCATACAATTATTTTTACAAATTAAAGAAAATATTTTTTTTTTAAAAAAGCTGTTCCAAAGAGCTCAGTTAGTAAAGAATAAATTGCTTTATGTAATTATGTAATGTAAAAATTTTCATGAAAAATACTGTATACGCCTGCTATTTAACCTAATTTTAGTTCTAATCGATAAACTTTCGAAAAGTATAATTTCTTGCCGTAACTCAGTTTACCATTTTCATAATAGAGTAAATTGATTTCCATACAAAACTGTAACAGCGTGGAATTCCAAAGAACTTTAGGACAAAATAAAAATATAAATACAAATAGGAATTTTATTTTTAATTAATTTTCATAAATTTACTTTTTTTCGAAAGATGTTGAGTAGGTAACCGCCAGCGCCGTCAGCGATCTCACATATCATATCGTCGCTTTTCCGGCAGAGTGGCATAAGTCGAAATTTGCAAATTTTCAGGAGAGCATTTTAAAGTTTTTTTCATACTGAACAAAAAAAATTTGTTTGTTCATAAAAAACAAAACTCGAATGTTGAATACGTGAAAAAATTGGATTTTTCGTTTGCTAAGTTTTATAAAAAACGAAATATTAAAAAAAAAAAAAAAAATTGATTTATGCCGTATTTATACGTAGAAAATGAGAGGGATGTTTTTGAACATTGAGAGCGGCGCTTTTTCATAACTCGGAAACTAGAAGAAGTAGGTTAACGCCGATTACACAGAAAAATTGTGTTTGTTTTTCAGCTCAGTTCTGTGTTCAAAACTAAAAAACGACAAATTTCGACTTATGCCACTCTGCCGGAAAAGCGACGATATGTTTCGGAACGCTCCCTTTCAGTTTCGCGAGAGTTTTGGAACGTTCCGTTTTAGTTTCGCGAGTCATGCGAAAATAACGGAATGCACCCTAAGATTCGACGGAAACGTTATTCTAATCTCAGCCAGCTTAATACTTTTGCTCCCTCCCGCATCACAGAAAGTCATTTCGATTGTGTTGTTTATCGTTTAAATACTGTTGGATCTTCTAAAACTTAACATTTAGAACTTCACTCAACCTTTAAACTAGTTTTCGAAAATGAAAAGAGTCAAAAAGCAAGAAAAAGGCTAAGAATGAAGCAGGTGTGAGGTCTCAAGGTGCATTACTGAAATATTTCAGTTCTAGTTCTGCTTCGAAAGCCACGTTAACGTCTTCGGCGGCATCCGGCAGCAGCGGAAGTGATCCCAATTTAAGTATATGATTCCTCCATCTAGAATCGTGCGTGGCCTAGAAATGTGCCAATATTCATTGGAATGCATAACTTATTTTACAGGCAGAAGAAGAAGACGTGCCTGCCGTCGAAGTTGGAAGTCGTTCTGGTCCCACCACAGAGCAGGGTCAAGACGAAGTCGACTCACCAGAAGTACCTTAAGCCTGCACAAGCCTGCAGAAGAAGTGAACCTCGATGTTGCCAAAGAAGACATAATTGAAATCGAGCCTTCTGCTCCTGCCGAAGTCAAAGATGTGAATCTCGACGATGTAGGTTGCTGGCCTTCTACTATAACCGACGAAGTCAGAACGCTTCAGTACAGCACATCGATTCCAAATTTTCCGATGTTCTTCGCTCAGGGTCTTCAATGAAAGGCGGTACCCGAAAACTAACCATTACGAGTATCTAACGGTGAAAAGGTTCTCCGAACTACTCGCCTTTGAAGCAATGCTTGTATTGTTTCTGTTGCAAGCTGTTTGGAAATTCCAGCTCGAACTTCGCATCTGAAGAAGGATTCAACAAATGGTGGAAGCTAAATCCAAGAATCGGAGACCATGAGAACAGCATGGACCATGAGCAGAGCTTCTTTAAATGGAAGGAGTTGGAAGAAGACATCGACAAGGACGAGTTTCAGATGAAGCGTCTCCAGCAGTTTGTCGACAGTTCTGAATCAGAGGAAGACATAAGGGGCAAAGGACCACTGGAGCTCCTCCGGTTCATTCAAAAGCTGAACCTGGGAATTTCGGTTCCAAATATAGTCATCTTGATTCGTATATATGTTATATGTTTTTCGAAGTTGAAGCTAACTTAGATCCACTCTGAGCTCCACTAGACTATCAAACTTGGCTATATTGTCGATTGAACAAGAATTGGCTGCAAATATTGATTTTGACAAAGTTATTTCTGACATCGCTGCTCGTAAGGCCCGTAGAATCCGTTTGTGAAACCGCTGATCCTATTTTACCTTCAATAAAAGATACCTCATTGCCTGTGAAAGGATGTCTCGAAATTTAATTTAAATTAAGTATTGAATGGGTTGGCAAAATGGTTGGCCCCGGGCGCCGAGATGGCACGCTACACCCCTGATTCTTTGGCTTCATGTTTTTCCCCTCCTTCAATTGCATGGTTACCCACTTTTACCGTACAAAAAACTCAGCTTATTTTATTCTATTTCAACATCTATCCGCCCTTATTTAAAAACCCTTTATAAGTGTAAACTTGATTTCTTATATTATGTATTTACTACGATTCATCCAGCATATATAAAATGTGCATTATTTTTTTCCGTAAGTCACTACGTGCTCTGAGCGCTCTGAGTTGTATGTATTTGAAACACTATTAAATACTTCGCTATCACCCATTTTCTTTAACTTCTTTAACTCTGTCTGATCAGTTATTTTATTCTGAGCTGAAAGAGCGCTCTCTGAACACGCTCAGAACATGCTCAGATCGAAAAAGAAACACATATTCGAAGCTCTGAACACTCTGAAGTCTGAACTAAGAAAGAAATACAATTTATTTTTTGACAACTTAGGCTCTGCTCTGAACTAAAAAAGAAAAACACCTAAAGTCAGTGTCATCACATCCAAAGATTGAAAGATCGTAATGGTAGCCATTCTCACTGTTGAAATAGTTTGCGCTATGCTCCCATGCCTTGGATTTTTCTTTTCATTGCGCTTTATAGAAAACAAACAAAGACATAATGTGCATAATTTGAAAAGTTTAAAGTTCTACTTTGTTGTACGATTATTGATTAATTTATTTTTGTTTTTAATTTTGTTAACGTCACAAATCTCGTACATCTCGTACAATCTCGCTTCATCTTTACTTCAGATAGAAAGAGAAAACAACTGCTTACATTAAATCATCACGTCTATAGAAACATCGTGCAATGCTGCCAACTTTAAATCATACAATTTTTCTAAACAACCAACGTTCAATTGAACTGAAGTTCAGATTACACTGTAAAACTTCACGGGTTGAACTTCAAACTTAGGCTCGTATTCACCGAGCGCTCCTAAACGGCTCTTAACTTTACGAGGCTCTTAACTTGAAATTTCTGTGGGGTATTCACCAACCACTCGCAAGTGTTTTTCGAAGTACGAAAATGAGAGCCACTCTCTCTTGTTCAGGCATACCCAAACTGTGAAATGTTGTGGAATGTTGGTCTTGACAGCAAATGGATTATCTCCTACTTGGCATTGCTCACATGGATTCGAGTCAAATACTACGTTTATATGAGGTATTGAAACGAGCTTGAAGCTCGCTCCGACCCTTTGTAAACGGGTATTGAGTTGAAATGAGCTTCGTTCGACTCGATCTCACTCGCTCAGCGGTGTCGAGTCGAAATATAAAACGAAAAACCTGGGTCGAGGAGTTGGCTTAACAAAATGTTTCAGAATCGCTCAACACCATTTCAACTCAACTCCAAATCGAGCTCTCAACTCAAATGACGAAAAACCTGGGTCGAAAATCCAACCCTAATCCAACTCGATCTTTCGATACTGCATATAAACGTAGTAAAATGCGTGCGTGGCACACGCACAAGCGAACAAACTTTCGAAGAGAGCGCTCGTAATTTAGAAGTGGTCGGGACCACTCCTAACTTTTAAGAGCGCTCGTAGATCTTCACTAATATTGCTTGGTGAATAGGTTTATGAGCTTCTTAAGTTAGGAGCGCTCGGTGAATACCGGCCTTAAACTCAACTTCAAACGATATTTAAAAATACTTAAATTGAATTTTGGAAAAGAAGATTAGTAGATATCTACATATTGAAACTTTTTAATTTTTTTTTCAGAACTTGCCAACCTTCGAAGAAATTAAAACCTTCATGGTCACGGGAGTGTAATTTCTTTGAAACGTCGCACCGTAAAGAAGAAATTCAATTATATTTCTTAAACGCGATAAGTTCTATAAGAGTGATGGCGGGACACGGATTAAAGTTCAACTCCTAAAAGTATGCTCAAACACATTCATGTGTTTTTTTTTTTGTAAATCTGTTTAGTTTTAATTTAGAATAAGAAAAAATAAATCTTGTTTTTTCTGTATAAATTGTTTTCGTTTTTATTTTAACTTATAATTATAATTTGGCCAAATTTTATGAATCTATTTGGTTATTGTTGATATTTCTGTTGTAATAACTTAAAAATTTTGTACAATTAATGCTAATTTATTAAATTGATTTACACAAAATAATGTGCCTTCTATTTTATTTTTAATTGATATTGTTTTTGTTTTTATTAAATTACATGATTTTCTATTTGCCTTTTTTAATCTAACATTATTGTTTTATTTATTTATTTTCTTATTTAAAATTTAATTTAATATTCATTTTTACAGCCCAAAATTGTTTAGTTTAAGTTTTTTATTAAATATTTAAATTAATTAAGTATTTATTTACAAGTTTTTGATATCACCACATTTTTTTTAAATCTAGTTTAATTTCAAATAACAAATTTTGTTTTTTTTTTTGTTTAATATTTACAAAATGAAACTTTAGATTGGAGTCTAAGTTCATTCTTCAACTTTCGCAACAGCTGGTGGACTTTCACGTGGTGGACTATTGCTGCATGGCGGGCTAACTTGTGAGTGCATTGACAGGTTTTGTGGATAACCAAAGATGCCATTGAGATTGCTCAGTCCCATGTATTGCGAGAGGAGGGTTTGGAAATTTGGCAATTTATAGTGCGGTATGAGGCTCTGAGGAATCAACGCTGGATTGAAGTGATGATGCAAGGCGAAGTTTGGTGGCCAGAACTCAGTCGGTATTGATCCAGGATGACCTCCCATGCCATGTGGAAGAGGAATTCCAAGAGGAAAATCAGGCATTCCTGAAATAAAACGAAGAAAAATATAAAAATTAGAAAAAAATCATTTAAGTGCTGTGAAAAGTTATTTCTGTTTCTATAATGTCCCTATTCATCTTCGAAGCGTGTATCTGCAACTCTTACATATTTTTAGATCTCAAACAATTAATGGATGGATGCAATTTGTCCTCGGGCAGCAAACAAACTACAATGGTTTCGTTTTATTGCATTTGCATATACATAATTTGTCTGTTGTTTTGTGGGGCAAAAAGACTGCGACCTAGCCCAAGTAAAGTGCTGAAGATGGAAGAACAATTATTATCTTTGAGATTAATTTTAGATTGAACTCATATACAGGCGTGTGTATTGTGCCAATTTGAATTGTAGTTTTGCGCGTGTCTTGTTTTATAAGACAATACAAATGGGCAGGTGTCCTGTAGGACAATAATGTGTATTTTTTTGCTGGGAAAGTTCTCTTAAATAAATTTCCTGGGATTTGTAAACATGTCGCCGCCATTAATTTTATAGGAACGTGCAATTAAATATTCATTGTGAGAGCTGAAAATTATAGATGCAATCGTACATAAATATGGTAATGTCGGACGGTCTCATTTTATCTGAGGTAGGAAATCTATCAAAGGGAGTCACGTGTGAAACAACGGGATATGTAGTTCGGTATACCACGTACCCACATTATAAAAGGATAGCAAATGAATTAGGCGAATGAATTTCAATTGCGAGGGTGAGGGTTTGATGTAGGTTTGGTAGGCATTTGCATTATAATTTGCCTAGAAACTAATTAAGATAAAAGTTTTAATGTGAAAATGAATAAATTGAGTTGTAATTATTTTTTTTCTTCGTGAATTTCATTCACAGTGACTAGAGTTAAAGAATCTGTCCAGTTGGGTAGTTCAAAATGTCCTTAATTACTGATGTGGCAAAGGTTGTAGTAAAATCTGATGAATTTTTAAGTAATGTAAGCCAAGTATTTATCTACCTGAAATGGAAAATTAATCATTCGTACAGTGCTTAATACGACATATTAAGAGTTCTCAACAAGCATGAAACCAACCTGGAAACGCTTAGAAAAAAAAATGAGAAAATGCCAAAACTCGTATGTTAATATAGTTTTTCAATTAAGAACCGTTTAAGTGCGCCTTTTATTCATACGTGAAGCCTACACTCATTTTTAAAAATGCAAATGGCTTAAAATTATGAAAGCAAATTTCATTGCAAGTTTTAGTAATTTTTTAAGGAGTATTAGACGAAAAAGGGCAGTTTTTCATAAATCACCAAGTTTCTTTAAACTAAATAACATACATACATTTTTTTATCATAAGAAAAATAGTTCTTTAGAATTCATTGAGTTCGAACATGAAAATGCATCTATCTCAAAACTTCTACAATAGCCACGTTTTATGGAAGAACCACAGCATCGTCAGTAGGAATATTACTGAAAAAAGCTTAAGTAGATTACTAGAGCGGATGGGTTTTCGACCTTTATTCGAGTATCGAATAGAATTTGTGTTCTGTTATAATATGTTGGTTCAATTGATAATTGTTTGCATTTGGATGGCTGTATTCATTGAGATGTTGGGCGTTTTTCACGATGTGTTTTTCCATTGGATACAAAATCTGTCTTTTTCCGTTCTTCTTCACATTATGACCGTTTTTACTTGCGATATAGGTACTATAGGGCAAGTTCTGCATTTGGAAAAAAAATCGAACTCGAGATTTTGATCAAAGTTGACATTACGATGATAGCGAAGACGAAAAAAGTGGGTCCGACAATTCCGTCTGTCTGTCTGTATGTCTGTATGTCTGTATGTCTGTATGTCTGTATGTCTGTACCTCGAACTACAGCCTAAACTACTGGAGGTATTTTCTTCAAACTCGGTAGTTAAGGGTCTTCGGTGATTCCCTAGAGGAGAAATTGAAATTTTTTTTTTAGCTCCAAAACTAAGGGTACCCCCCATACACCCGTAATGCAAAATCTTATTTATCTCGAAAACGGCTCCAACGATTTTGATAAAAAAAATTAAATGTGATATTATGGACATGGACTATATTTTGGTGAAAAAAAAATTTGGGGGGAAATGTTATTAGGGGTACCTGTCATAGAACGGTTTTTTTGATTTTCGAATTTCTCACCAACGGCTCTAACGATTTTAACCAAAATTTTTATGCAGGAGCTGCTTTGCATTTGAAAAAATATAAACTAAAAAGTTTTTCGAAAAAATAGTTTTTGGATTTTTAAAAAATAATACATATTTTTTTTTGAAAATTCAATATCTTGAAAACCGATACACGATTAAATTTTTAAATTACGTTTTAAAATGTATTTAATTAAATACTAACAGTTTGCATATCAATTTTTTTTATAAAAATTTTAAGGAAAATTTAGTACACAAAAAACATGTTTCAGTGTGTCTGTATGTCTGTACCTCTCACTACAGCCTAAACCACTGGACCTATTTCTTTCAATCTCGGTGGTTAAGGGTCTTCGGTGATTCCCTAGAGGAGAAATTGAAATTTTTTTTTTAGCTCCAAAACTAAGGGTACCCCCCATACACCCGTAATGCAAAATCTTATTTATCTCGAAAACGGCTCCAACGATTTTGATAAAAAAAATTAAATGTGATATTATGGACATGGACTATATTTTGGTGAAAAAAAAATTTGGGGGGAAATATTATTAGGGGTACCTGTCATAGAACGGTTTTTTTGATTTTCGAATTTCTCACTAACGGCTCTAACGATTTTAACCAAAATGTTTATGCAGGAGTTGCTTTGCATTTGAAAAAATATAAACTAAAAATTTTTTCGAAAAAATAGTTTTTGGATTTTTAAAAAAATAATACATATTTTTTTTTGAAAATTCAATATCTTGAAAACCGATACACGATTAAATTTTTAAATTACGTTTTAAAATGTATTTAATTAAATACTAACAGTTTGCATATCAATTTTTTTTATAAAAATTTTAAGGAAAATTTAGTACACAAAAAACATGTTTCAGTGTGTCTGTATGTCTGTACCTCTCACTACAGCCTAAACCACTGGACCTATTTCTTTCAATCTCGGTAGTTAAGGGTCTTCGGTGATTCCCTAGAGGAAAAATTGAAATTTTTTTTTTAGCTCCAAAACTAAGGGTACCCCCCATATACCCGTAATGCAAAATCTTATTTATCTCGAAAACGGCTCTAACGATTTTGATAAAAAAAATTAAATGTGATACTATGGACATGGACTACATTTTGGTTAAAAAAAATTTTGGGGCAAAATGTTATTAGGGGTACCTGCCATAGACCCGTTTTTTTTATTTTCGACTTCCTCATTAACGGCTCTAAGGATTTTAACCCAAAATTTTTAGCAGTTTTAAGTTTAAAATAATATTGTATATAAAAATATTTATTGGGTTTAAAAAAAAAAAAAAAATTAAATCAATATCATCAAAACCTATGAACGATTATTTTTTGAAATTATTTCCTAAAACCAATATTATTAAATACTTAAAATTCGCATCCCACATTTTTTTCTTGAAAAATTTTAGAGAAATTTCTTATATAAACATTTTATGTAATAATAAAACGATTTTTAAAGTTTATTTTCATAAATTCATTCTTTTCCGGAAACCAGACGGCAATTTTATGCATTTGAACATTATTATCTCATTAAATCCATGTCTTATATTTATAAAATGTATCTTAAATTCCCAAGTACTTTTACATAAGAGCAAGTTCGTGCGATCCAGTCGTGCATTTTATTTTATTTTCCATTCGGTAGCAATACACATTCCTTGTTTTGTTTTTCATTTGAAACTAACAAGTTATTTAAAATTGATATAAATTTATCTACGGGGTCTTTTCTTTGTCCCCAAAAAAATAATTATTTTCTACACTGTTCTGTGAAAAGATGATTTTGACAATTTTCGACTTCCATTGGGCAAAAAAATTTATTGGAATCCTTTTACTATATCCTAATCACATTGCTACACATAAAAACAATGGCGTTAAATATGTAAATTTGTTTGACAGATCACAAAATGTCATTGCGTACTCTCAGCTATTATTATTGCCTGGAATTGTTTCTCCAAATAATTTAGTTCTTTGATATGTTGCTATTGTAAGTTTTTAGAAATGCAAAGACAAATGTCATTTTTTGACATTCTCCTCAATGTTGCTACAGATTACAAAAAGTGCTTTACGATCTAGTACAAAAAATTAAACTTTACAATTTTTCTAGACCTGTTTCACAAGAGATCATGAATACGGTTATGTTTATATATTGATCCAACAAAAATTTCCGCCGATGATGCCATCTACAGTATGTGACTTAACGATGACATTTTATTCTGACCATAATCTACGAACAAACCCCAATTGTGTATTTTTATTTTGTATTATTTGGACAGGTGTTCGTTAGTACGAAATTGGAAATAAAAAAAAAACAGAGTACTGCGAAAGCCATCAACTTACTTTAGAATGAGAATTTAGTGTTTGAAATTGTTTAACCATTTCGCAGGATGTATAAAGAAAATTAAAGTCGACATTATGATCAAACTTGTCCTAACGATGACGCTGAAGAGAAAAAAATGTGTCCTGCAACTATGTCCGTCTGTTTGTCTTTTGATCAATTTTCCTTAAAATTGTTAATCTGTTCTTAGAACCTTCAAGTTTTTTTTTTAAATATCTACAAAATTAAAAAAAATTTGGTCCAGAACTAATGGAACTTAAACAATAATTATTTGAACTGTAAAAAAACTTAAGTACCTAAAACATTATTGGGTAAAACAAATGTGTAAAAGCAAAATTTACTTAATGTCTGTCTTGATTTTTTACTCTTACCAACAATATAGTGAATTGTTTTAGAAATTGGATGGACAGTTGTTTTAGCAATTCATAAAATGAATTACATCATTTAAAATTCTAAGCTTTTTTAACATGGAAGCAGTAGAAATTTCATTAACATTTCCAAAAAAAAATCGGTACACCAATTTTCATTATGAATTCATTTAAGTAATCGTTTTCGAATTATATAATTAAAAAAAAAAACAGTAGTTTTTTATTTTTTTAAATTTCAAAAACTTTTCAACGAAAATATTCATAATAAAATAAGTTTAGTTCAATTTAGTTAAAACTCAACTGAAAGTGTGAAGACATACATATAAAAGGGTTATTATATGTTAGGCTAGCCGCGCATTAGCAATTTTTAGTTGCGAAACTGCTTGGTTCGAGCAACTAAAAAGTTTGTGTTTTGACACAAACTAAACGATTGCCTAAAATAAGTTCGCCATTTTATTGAACATATAATTATCTGCAAATTCACCGACATTCAACCAAACAGTTCATCTGTTTTCTATAAGTAACCAAACAGTTTCGCAACTAAAAATTGCTAGTGCGCGGCTAGCCTTAGAGTTATTGGATGAAATTAATTTCTATCAAAATGTAGACATGGTCTTAATATTAGGACACAGAAATAATTTTATCAAACATTTTTTTTTTATAATTATGATGTCGGTAGATTCGATTAAATCGTTTTCGAAATATTAAATTTTCAAAAAAATGTTTGGTGTTCATATAATACTTATAAAAGATTTTCGAAGGGTCGGCGTATAATATTTTTTTTTAAGTTTAATAGAACCTGTCTTAAATATTACGAAAAAAAATATGAATCGTTTTCGAGAAGAACAAAATATTCCTCAGCTCCTAAGAACATTTTTAAAAATAATAAGATTCACATTTTAAGATGTATATTATGTACATATACAAAGTTAAAATCACGTCTGATAGGTAATGTCCAGAAACGCTGGATGTCAAGTTTGAAGAAAATCAATTCAGCATAATGTAGTCGAACGAATAAATCGAAACAATTGTGGGGCCCACCATTTTTCGTCTTCACTGTCGTGGTGTTTTTTTCGAATGTATAACTTTCCAAATACAGGGATACCTTGCTAATTCGAACACTTCGAAGATTCAAAATGACAAAATTTTTAACCGTTCCGTAGTTCAAAATTTTTCCGTTGTTTCTAAGCTGATTATAGACTTTTTAAATTAATGTATTGTTTGTTTCTTGCTTCGAGAAATATGTGTAGTTTACTACTTAAAACTGCTTTTTCATAAAAAGTACTGACTACAACAAAATATCCAAAAATTTGAGAACCTTTGTATTCGATTTATTGTAAGTTTCTAATAGTTTGAAATTCGAATTAGTTTTCGAAATAGTGTTCGGTGAAATCATGTGCAAATCTTTAAAAACATCGATATCTTCAAAGCAAACATCAACGAAACGAATGCGTTCGAATCAAAATTTTAAGGAACTAAATTTCGAACTTAGGAACCTCTTCTAGAATCATGAAATGTATTAATTCATTCTAACTATTTAAGCCCTATTACGGGACGATTAGGAACGATTTTTATTTTGGACTAAAGATACAATTAGATAAGCACCTTTAACGAATCCGTTAAAGCAGACCTTGAAGATCCCCTTTCCTTTCCTCAAAAAGTTTCAAAATATTGAATAACTTAAATCTTTTTTTGGAGTTGGGAACTAGACTGTTTTAAACTTACCTTGATCAGGTAGAAGGTATCCATTTTTGTCTTGATTCATGAATTTCTCACGTTTTCTCCATTTCGCACGACGATTTTGAAACCACACCTAAAAATATCAACAAAAAAAAAAAAAAGGGAAATTTAATAAAAACAAATTTAAAAAACTTGATGAATATTAATAATTTATTTTGCTCGCAGAATTTTTCAAGTACAAAAAAGCAAATCACTTAACACTCCACTTGCTATTTCCTTTTTATCAAAAAAAAAAAAAATTACGCCATTATTTTCAAAACCCTCAATAAAAAAAAAATCCAACAACCCCTATTTTTATATCAAATCGCAATTACCAATCAATTTCATTCCAATTTCCTCCTAACCGAAGCACAATTCACGGGCAATTTTTTCAATCTCCATTGGACTGGCCTCCAGTCAACCCCCCCCCCCCCTCCACCACCTTCACCCAATAACGATTTATTTTAAGGGTAGACAAACATTAAGCGCCACAATTCAACCACGATATGGAATAATTGGCCATATTGCCCATCACCAACAGCCATATCCTCAATGTTTTCTGTCCAAATTTCTCAATTTATAGTTGGTTGGGGGAGGGGGGCAAAGCTTGGTCTATGTGGAGGGGGTAAAGGACAATCATAATTTAAATTTCAGACAATGGAATCCAATCGGAAGTGTGTTTCTCTGATTTTCATCATTCCATTTGGAGTCCTTCAGGCGCGGGGTTGAAATCACTCACTGTAGTATACAGGGCCGTCAGGAGACAGGACTCTCTCTGTGATGGTGTGTACAAATGAAAACCAAAAGAGCTGCATTTTTTCTGTTTTTGAACTGTACGTTAGGTTTTCTCGGTATTTTGCATTCAATTATTGTCCTTTCTGCACTTGCAAAATCGTCCTTAAACTCTACCTCGTTCTTTTGTAAGTATGTATGAGTGAACGCCCTTCATTCTAACCAACACTCTTTGGGGGAAATTCAATTGTTTGTGCGCAACGAAATGGAGAACTTACACACATCTCTCACAATTCTCCACTTCAATTCAATTGAACTTAATCCATATATAGGTATGGTTCGACGAAGTTTAACAAGGATTCTGGGGGAGGTGTAAAAATGTTGTCCCGAGAAGGGCACTGACAAATCATAAATTCTTCGAGGAAACCATACACACTCTCACAGGCATATACTCGTATGAACTATAAATAAAGTTAGATTTTTGCGACTTTTGTACGATGGATGTGTTAGGTTTATACGAGTATAGACGGAGTACGGAGAGATAGTTAGGAACAAGTGCCAAAAGGACGAAAAGGACTTCCTGGCATTTCATGCAATTCCATTGTGAATTTTGTGAATGCTCGGCTGATGATGAATTCAACAAGATTCTGATTCTTCTCTCTTTTAGAAGGAAGGATGTGCCTCACAATTGCCGTTACGCATCATCCAACTGTGTTTTTTTTTTTATTTTGCATTTTCGTCCTTTTTAGCGCAGTTCACTTGGGCGAGAGCATTAGAAATGATTTCCGATCGTTAATTTGTGCTCATTATGATGATGGATATAGGAGTATGTGTGTCTTCCTATCAAGATTATAAGAAGCCCTCTTCCTGTGACGGTATTGTCCCATTCTCTGCCACAAAGAAATCCACTTATTTTGATCCTTATTCTATGTCCCCCGAGGAACTCTCCCCGTATATGGCAGATAAAACAAAGCATTCATTTATATAAATGTGGGCGCTCGCAGATAATTTGATGCAATTATCCTTGGGGTGTAATTAAGTTGGTCTTAGTTACCTCTAATCGGTGAAGATGATTGTTGTCCCCTCGCCGCAGCCGATGTATCCACAACTTGATCAACCAGGACAGTGTCCTTAAAATGATACCTCTTCGTGTAGCTGGTGTATCTTTTTCTCGTCCTTTGTTGGAATTTTATTTTTTTTTGCCAAGCCCCCTGCCCCCAAATTTTTGCTTTGCATGGAGTGTTACAATTAATTTTACCCATTCACAATAGAAGAGCAATATATACATACGAGCTGGTATATGGTACTCGTAACAACATTGGAAAAAATAAAGGACGAAAATGATTATGTGGAAGAGATAAAACGATTACCCAACCAGTTGTTGGAATATATAGCAGAAGGATCAAGGATGTGAAATGAATAAATAGAGGACTCTAAATGATGGAACGACGTTGTTGTCGTCGTGATGTGTGCGGTGGAAGAACGAGGGCGAACGATACGATGGGCAGATATAGGAGACAATTTGGTGCAATCTTTTAAATAATTGGCCAAGGATAATTGGCATATTGTCAATTAGAGTTGGGAATAAATTTCTTTTCTCAAAGTGGGGTTGGTGTTTTTGTTTCTCTTTTTTTCAATTTTTTTCTTCTTTTTTGTGTGAGCATACATACATATATGTGGAGTGAATGTATATGTGGATTTTTTTCCATGCCATTTCTGTTTGAATTGAGCTGAATGGATGAGAAAATTGGTTCAAATTGCCTTAAACTAGGCGCGTTTCTATATTTTCTACGACAAATGACATCCGGAAGGATATTTATGGTTTTCTTTTGTTTCGGAATGTCCTTTGAAAAAATAATTGTTGTATAAGTCAAATTCATATAGAGAATGAATAAAAAAGGCTGTTTATAAAATTTATTTGATTTAATTAGAGAGGGTTGGTTTTTTTTTTTGTAGACGCAAAAAATCAAATATAGAAATAGATGTTAAGGAGTTCTATTAGGACAATGAAGCCATTGTTAATAGTTGATGTTTAAAAGAAGAAAAAAAAAAAAAATCTGTTGTAGTTCTTAAGAAGTCATTTTGTTTTGCCCTATTTCGCTAGAAACTTAATTTGTATAGTTCTTTTTTTAATCACACAAAAGAAGTCGCATAGCTGCGTGGAAATGAGGGGACCGATCTTAAGAAACTAGAAATGGAAAAAAGAGAATTTTTATGAGAGGTGTAGAGGTACCTAATTTTAGTTTATTCATTAGACAGATGGTGAGATATTTTGTATAACTAGAAATCAAAAGCAATATGAATAAGTTTATAGACAAGTTCCTTAAAATTATAATCCCAAAATATCAAAATTATTGAGATTATGGTTTAGGTCAACCAACAGCTCAGCTCAAACAACAGCTTAGATCAAACAACAGCTCAGCTCAACTAACAGCTCAGCTTAACCAACAGCTCAGCTCATAGAAAAGCTCAGCTCAACCAACAGCTCAGCTCAACCAACAGCTCAGCTCAACTAAGAGCTCAGCTCATAGAACAGCTTAGATCAACCAACAGCTCAGCTCAACCAACAGCTCAGCTGAACCAACAGCTAAGCTTAACTAACAGCTCAGCTTAACCAACAGCCCAGCTCAACCAACAACTCAGCTCAACTAGCAGCTCAGCTCAACCAACAGCTTAGCTGAACCAACAGCTCAGCTCAACCAACAGCTCAGCTTAACTAACAGCTCAGCTTAACCAACAGCTCAGCTCATAGAAAAGCTCAGCTCAACCAAGAGCTCAGCTCAACTAACAGGTCAGCTCATAGAACAGCTCAGCTGAATCAACAGCTCAGCTTAACAAACAGCTCAGCTCATACAACAGCTTAGATCAACCAACAGCTCAGCTCAACTAACAGCTCAGCTGAACCAACAGCTCAGCTCAACCAACAGCTCAGCTCAACCAACAGCTCAACCAACAGCTCAGCTCAACGAACAGCTCAGCTCAACCAAGCGCTCAGCTCAGCTAACAGGTCAGCTCATACAACAGCTTAGCTCAACCAACAGCTCAGCTTAAGCAACAGCTCAGCTCAAACAACAGCTCAGCTCAACCAACAACTCAGCTCAAACAACAGCTCAGCTCAACCAACAGCTCAGCTTAAGCAACAGCTCAGCTCAAGCAACAGCTCAGCTCAACCAACAGCTCAGCTCAAACAACAGCTTAGATCAACCCAACAGCTCAGCTCAACTAACAGCTCAGCTCAAACAACAGCTCAGATCAACCAACAGATCAACCAACAGCTCAACCAACAGCTCAGCACAAATAACAGCTCAGCTCAACCAACAGCTCAGTTCAACCAACGGGTATCATGGGTGAACGGATCGAGGGGAGGAATGCAACAGGCCACTTCAAGTCTTAACGCTCTGTTCTGAATTCTATCCAATAAGTGGAGAGAAGTTTGTACTGCACCTGCCCAAAGATATGAGTTACACTCTGGACTTGGATGTATAAGCGTCTTTTAAATAATAGCCAGATCAGAGCAGTTTTGACGATCTTGAGAATGTGATCATTCCAACGAAGATTGTCGTTAACACAATACTGAGAGCTTTTCGGCTTCTTCGATCCAAGTGCCATTCAAGGACAATGGCATAAGGATGATATTTTGCTTCAACTACAATAGACAGCATTAAGTTTTCTAAGCATTAAACTCCACACGATCTCTTAAACCCCATTTAACAATGAAATAAAGATTGGAGTTTAATGAGCTAATCATTAGATACCGTTACAATTCCACTTCCGAAGGAGATGGACATGAATTTGAGAACGAATATGAGAATCTGAGAGAAAGATTCGTCGGCATGTTCCCGCTAAGTTTTTTCACGAACCTTAAGACATTATTTTAAAATCTAGTAGAACTTAGTAAAGCACACAGCTTCGTCAACAGTTTAACGTTCAGTTCAAATTTTAAAAATCCTTTCCAATTGACATTCCCTATAAAATATTTCCAATATTTCGAAAATGTGGTGCTCGATTTTTTGGAAACTTCACAAGTAATTAATAAAAGCCGGAAAAAATCATATGTTTGAATATGGAATTATTTCTCTAAGTAAAAGTGTTAGGTATAAGGGCACATGTATTCCAAACATGTTTGTTTGAATTTGAAAAGCCTTTAATAACAATCTGAAAAATTTTGAAAAATCCGTTTAATCAAGCCTTCTATATTGCTTTTCCAAAAGTTCCCACACACCAATTTGTACCCTTTTTAAACCTTAAACAAAAAGTACAACCCTCAACATTATATTAGATACATCCTCACATTTGACCAAAACAAAACAGCACCAACAACATCACAAAAAAAAAATAAAAAAAAAAACAAGCAAACAAAATTTCAATGATCAGATTATCTCTCGATTCATAAAAGTCTTTTAACAGTATCCTTTCACTATTAATGGCAGATAATACCCAAGGACCTTGTTCAAGAGCATATCCATGCATGCATACTCCTTGAACTAAACTAAAGAAGAAACAACAAACAAAATAACGAACTCTCCATGGATATCAGACTCATCCTAATCATACACATATATGATTGCTTTATTGGCCCTTATTTCGATTTTTATCGTTTTGATCCTCCAAACAAAATCGTTACAAAAACCTTTTACGAACGTACATACCCTACATTCATCACAATACGAGCAAAGCAGAGGACACTCTTTTTTCAAATCAACGAACGGGGAAAAACTCCTATAGTAGATTGCGAGATGAGTATATGTATATAATTCTAAACCAGTTACCAGCCAGAGAGAAATTATCCTTCGAAGTGCATTAAATCCGAAAATAATTGCCATACAATATTGACATCCAGACAGGATTTGAAAAAAAATAAAAATCAAATCACTTGGTGAAGTGGATGAGTGAGCGTGTAATGATGTATGTATATTTGTATTTTTATTCAGAATGTCCTTTCGTTGGGTTGTCAATGAAAAAAGGCACGCGGCAAATGGATTTTCTGTCATTGTAAAAAAAAAAACAGATAACACAAAGTACCATGTAAACACTACCAATACAAAGGTCAAGCCCGCGCTTTCCACCCTTTGTAAAAATAATCAAAAAAAATACAAAACACAAATAAATAAAAGTATAAAATAAATCGTTCGGGTGGTTTAAAGGACACGAGAGGAAATAATTGTGCACCCCTAATTACATTGCCGTTAAGTGAGTATTAAAGGCGATTACCAAGTTGTACAATGTACACACACGCATCGCAGCTAAATATATCCATCCAAATACCACCCTTGTTGCTAAATCCTTTTACCAGGATTTCATTATTTTTTTCACGCGAATTTTATTTTTTATCCCGGACATGAGTTACGGACAATTCAATTAAATCACCTGGAAGTAACAAGGAAACTTAAGCCTCTTCCTGATTCCGTGCACAGTGTGTACATAATCCATTTCAGGACCATGGAGAGTTTCGAAAATGATACTTTCCCATAAAATTTAAGGCATCATCTACCTATGGATAGAAGGAGAGTTCTTCATATGGGAAGAAGAATGAAGTGTTCAATGTTCACTGTTCATCTACCAACCGCCCGCCCCGGCACTCACCAGGAGCAGATATACTTATTCACTACCATCAATTCCAATAGCTAATTTATGCAGATCCTGTATTGTCATGCAAATCTTGTTGATATCGGAGGATAATTACGACAATTAAAAAGCTGGAAATTGCTTGCTTACTGGAAAATATCAGTTCCTTTTTTTTTGTTGTTAATATTATTTGCGCGTGTGGGGGATTTTAATTTTTTTTTAATTAAATCCTCATTGAATGGATAATCGTGTTGACTGTTGAATTGATTTGGCATATATGCTCTCACATACATATAACATACCCACAACCATGCAGGCTCATGAGTGCATTGCAGATTTATAAGCATGCAATTGAGCATAATTTACGGAAGTCATTGCAGATACAATTGTAATTAAATGTAATTAGTTCAATAAAAATTATGTGTAGGTATTATACTATAACGGCGGGGTAAGGTTAGTGGATATGGAAGAACGTACAAGGATTAACAACTCAACATAGTGTGTTTTGCAAGAAATAAGATACGAACACTTAAATATAAGGCGTGTTTTGGTGAAACTTATAACGATTTAACTATAATACTCTTACTTCAAAGAGTGCCCATCAGGTTACTTTTGAATACAACTTAAGACGTACTGTCAGAGATTTTTTCCTTAGCCGTAATATATCCTTTCTATTATTATAATAAGATTCAAAACCAATGTGCATTGGTATCTCCAGTTAAATCCGCTCCTTTTTCCTTTCCTATAAAACGCTTGCACTGTGCTCAAATATTTTAGGAGTACCTAGTCCCCTTAGTGCGCACAAAATTATAAAAAAAGGGCAGCAATCGAAAGTGAATAAAAGGCTTAAGCTCACTTCCATCTTCGCACTATTTTCTCTTAAATTTCAAAATTGGTGCTCACGATAAATGCGATAACATTCGATATTAAAATCACTGGCGTACATGTCAAATTTGACATTTTTCTACAATTGAACTCAGCGCCATCTTAACTCTCAACATGTCAACGATTTATTTTCAATTTATGCTCACTCTAAATGCTGATCTAAATTGTATTAAATTTTTCTTTCTTTTTTTTGTGTTGTTCTTAGTTGTAAAATCTACTGATTCACTTAAAAAAAAAAAAAACACTCCTATTAATAAAGCAGGTACTCGTACAATTCAGTGATCGACTTTATCTCACGTATATAACATGAACATAAAGTTTACCCGTAACTTGGTTTAAAACATAAAGTTACTGACTGACTTTATTATTTTAATGGGTCTTTTGAATGAAAAAAGCTGAAGCAAATACTTTGATTTTTTAGGCCGAAGCTAGGTTTTTCTTAAATAAAATCAACCTACAGCTAGTACCTATATAGTTATAGTAATTGCAACAAGACCGTATGATAAGCTCATTAAACTCCGATCTCTACATCATTGGTGATTGGGGTATACAAAATCTTGCATAGTTTAATGATTCAAAAACTCATTGCTGTTTAATGTCGTTGAAGTAAAACGTATTCTCTATGCCATTATCCTTGAAAGGCACTTTCATCGAAGGAACCGAAAAGACTGCAGTATTCATTATGTGTGTCAATGACGTTCTTGGTTAAAATGACCACATTCTCGAGAATGCAAAAAATGCTTGCGATTCCTGGTATCGGTGTAAGAAATTTGTCACCTCTTCCGATCCGGCTACAATTTATAAGGCGTTTATACGTCCCAAACTCGAGTATAACTCACATCTTTGGGGAAGTGTTGTCTAAACCTTTCCTCATTTAGTGGATAGATTTAGAACAGAGCATTAAAACTGATAGGAAACAGAACTATTATGGAATCATTCCCATCTCTTGAAAACAGTCGGAATCTTTCATGACTTTCCTTGTTCTACCGCTTTTTTTTTACTTTCTTACCAACAATGCTCCATCAAAGTAGCCAGTAGCATTCTTCCCCCAATAAGTTCACCCGCGATAACCTTTTCGCTTGGAATGCTCATTAGTTCACCCTGGAGCTCAATTTTGAAAATTTTTAGTATAGAGAAAAACAGAGATTCGTTTTTTAGTTATACAATACGATTATGAAACAATGGACCCGGCGTGTTTTTCCCTTGTCATTTTAATTTAAGACCAATGTTCATTGACACTTCCTTTCTCTCCTTCCTTGATTTTCCCCATTGTCGCTCGAGCTCTGTTTAACATTATAAAGGTCTCAAGAAATCCTTGAGTACGTGTGAACTATAAAAAAACGTATTGTCTTAATATAGCCAAATTTTGTTCTACAAATAGCTTTAGCTGGTTTTCCCATTTGAAGTCTAGCCTGTTTAGCCAAGCTTAAATTGACCAAAACATTTTACCCAAAAGTTAACAGAGGTGACAGCACTTATCTGTCAATATTTGGCGCAAGAAATAATTATTGCACATTCATTGAAAAATTTTAATAAAATTTGTTCCCAGTGAACAGCTGTTTTCTGTGACATCTTCTCCACAAAAATCTTATGTCAAAAATTAAACTAGAATTTTAACTGATGTTTGGAGAGAAATTTAAAGTCATGTGCGTACTAAGCTTTTATTTGTGCGGTTCTTACGACCCTGTTTAGAAAGATTTGATTTGTTCTTATTTTAAGAATTCTCGTCTGTTTAAATGCTTTAAGACGAGTTAATAAGTATAAGGCAACATTTATGTACATTTTACAGTCGGAGGTTCGCTGAAAAACATTACCATGAGTTTTTTATTAGACTTAACAGGCCATATAGAAGTTACACTAACTTCTGAACATAGGATGCAGATGTTTTTGAGATGTCTCAGTGAATGTTAATTTAAGTTTAAGTTGGAGCACGAGATGTTAGAGTTGACCGGTGTATAGTATTGAAAACTTTTAAGGACGTGGCAGGCAAAGAAATTGAAAAGGCTCTCATTCATATTCGATTTATGTCAAGTCATAGTGAAATCGAAACAGAAAAGGCAAAATGAGCGGAAAACAATACAAGTTTCCTGAAGGTTTGGCAGCTATTGACTGTACTTATTTCGCTATTCCTAAACACCCAAGATTTATTGATGAGTAAGTATATTAATCGGAAAAGCTTCTTAGCCCACAACCTTAACATACAAGCGAAATGTAATAACGAATTTAAAGAATCCTCATGTGTACAGTGGCCGAGATCAGTTCTTGAATGACATTTCTTAAAATTTATCATTCATTTATTTGGCAAAGAACGAGAATTTTTAGGAAAATACTTTAATTTATAGAGATTCTGAGTAGGGAATTACACAATGACTTCTAACGCCTTACAAAAATCCTGGAACAGATACATAGAGAGATAGTTGGGATAAGTTAAGTAGAGATTCTCATACCTACAATAAAAAAATTAATAAAGCAACAAGAATGGTTCTAAAACTTGTCATTTATTACTTTGTGCTCCACCATCTGGTATAATATTTGAAAGACGTTATACCTAACTAAAGATGCTTCCACAAAGGGAAGTTTAAGAAAGACAACATCAGCCAAAATGTGAAAATGGTGATGATGATGAAGCTAATAACTGAAGTGAATTAAACCTTCGTCGACCAGGAGATTAGCACAGAAAAAAAAATCAAAAATCTATATACATAAATAAAAATGAATCGCCAAATGTGTTGCTAAGCGTAAAACTTGAGAACGGCTCGACCTATTCGGATAATTTTTTTTTAATGTTTTTGTTAAGGCACAAGGAAGGTTCTTATGGAGAGAAAAAACGTAAAACATACAAAGGAAAATAATAAAAACAACACTTTTAGTAATACCAACGTTGGGATTAAACTTTAAATGATGCTGTAATTTCTCCAAAAGCTCAAGAAATATGAACATTGATTTCTATAATTATATCAACATGCTTTCCGTTAAACTCAATTGATTTATGGATCAAATACCAAGGTGATATGTGTGACGATATCTTGCATCAAATGCGCAAGAGAACAGGAAATCAACATTTACAATTCACAGAAGAAATTTACAACGAGGCGTTGATAGCAATTGAAGAGATGTGCTTGACGATGTCGAGCAAAGTATTATCTCAATTAGGCATGACTGCGATTAATCGCTCAATACACGCTTTTAATCAAGAGTTGCAACGTGAAAAACTGTTCGATCTCGATGCTTTAAGGGAATCGGTTCGAATTATATAGGTATGTTCCGCTGTTGAACCAACAAGAAAAGTATATCCTTAATACACTTATGAAAGTTGTAAATGATGGAACTGGAGGGTTTTACTTTGTGGATGCTCCTGATGGTACAGGAAAGACATTTTTAATTTCATTAATTTTACAAACAATTCGCTTACAGAATGGAATTGCACTCGCACTTGTTTCCTCTGGTATTGCAGCTACATGGTTGGAAGATGGTCGAACAGCCCATTCAGCGCTAAAATTACCATTGAATTTATTCAAAGCAACGAAACTCCGACTTGCAACATTTTGAAGAATTCTGCAATCGCAAAAGTTTTGCAGCAATGCAAGTTGATATAGCATGGCATGAATGCACGATGGCACATAAAAAGTCTTTGGAGGCATTAGACAGAACTCAGAAAGATCTGCGAAACAATCAATACCGATTCGGTAGAGGGATGATTTTATTAGCAGGAGATTTTCGTTAAACATTACCAGTTTTTCCACGGTCTACACCAGCGGATGAACTGAATGCATGTTTGAAGTCCTCCATTTTGTGGAAAAAAATTAAGATACTAAATTTCAGCTAGAATATGCGTGTCGAATTGCAAAATGGCCGATCTGAAGAATTATTTTCAAAACAACTCATTGAAATTGGTAATGGTTACCAATCCGTTACTTTGGAAATAGGTTTGTTGGAGAACTGGACGATCTAACGCGGGTCTCAATGGACTGGTTCACAAATGAACCAGTCTACATACATACATAAGACATTAGCTTAGAAGCATTTCTGATTTTATTAATAGGGGATCACAATGAACCAATAGGCCCCCGTGTATGCAACAGCCTCTGTGCTGTGCACGCCCCTCCTAACCTAACCTAACCTAGCCTAGCCTTGGTAAGCTTGACTTTAATTCACCAGCTAGTGAATTAAAAAAATTTAATTCATAAGTCAGTTGGTGACTTGTGAATTAAAAAAATTTAAATCACAAGCTTCTTAGTGACTTGTGAATTAAAAAAACATAATTCAGAACCTACTAAGTGACTTATGAAGTAAAAAATTTTTTGTCATGAGAAAGTAAGTGACTTAAGAATTAAAAAAAATTTAATTCAAGAGTTATTTAGTGACTTATAAATTAAAAAAAAATTAATTCATAAGCTAATGCATAAATTCTGATTAAAAAATTATTAATTGGAAAATTTATAAGCTAGCATGATAATTTTATGACATACAAAAGCTTGAAATCTACTTTCGTTAGTAAATAATTAAATAATTATGTAGTCAAAACAAGCTTAATTTACCAACTAGCTTATGAATTATTTTTTTTTTAATTCATAAGTCACTTATAGGTAGTGAATTAATTTTTTTCCAATTCATAAGTCACTTATAGGTAGTGAATTAATTTTTTTTAAATTCATAAGTCACTTAGTAACTTGTGAATTAT
Source organism: Philhelius festivus (assembly GCA_963931855.1). NCBI lineage: Eukaryota > Metazoa > Arthropoda > Insecta > Diptera > Syrphidae > Philhelius > Philhelius festivus. The sequence continues at coordinate 187,441,212 of OZ007554.1, read as the reverse complement.
TTTTTTTTTAATTCATAAGTCACTTAGTATCTAGCTTATGAATTAAATTTTTTTAAATCATAAGTCACTAATTAACTTATGAATTAGATTTTTTTTAAATCACAAATCATCTACAGACTTATGATTTATGGTTTTTTTAATTCAAAAATTCGCAACCCTGGGTAAAATCCCTTTAGAGATGTTTTAACAGGCTGTATTACATTTCCTGTCAATTTTTATCAGTTTACAGAATCAAAAACTGAGCTTATAGAAAAGATGTTCCCAAACGTCGCTCAAAAACCAAAATGAAATTGCCGGACTATCCAAGATGATGTCGCCAATTATCCGCCAGAATTTTTGAACTCAATGGATTTGCCAGGATTACCTCCCCATAATCTTCATTTAAAAGTAGGATCGGTGGTCATAATATTACGAAATATCAACCAACCGCGACTTTGTAACGGCACAGGGCTAGCAGTGCAAAAAAATTACTGAACAATGTGATCGAAGCAACCATTCTAAAGGGAAATTATAAGGGGTCAGTCGTTGAGTGTTTGCGGCGTCAATCTGAACAGTTGTATAATGACCTTTATCATTAAAAATATCAGCTCAGTTTAAGTTTAAGGTAATTCGAAACATGGGATTAAGCAATCAAAATCTATAAATGTGAAGATGAAGATGAAAGGTTTTGGTGAAAGCTATTCAGCGTAAACTATTTATATTCACACAAAACAAAGTCTTATCTAGAATTATCGTGCTTAATCTGCTAGAAAAAGCAATAGCCCAAAATTTTAGTTGAATTATAGTACAATGTTAAAGCTGTTTTAGTATGAAACTAGGTTAAAACGACGATTTTGCAAATTTTAATTAAATATAGCATTATACTTTCTCTACCCTTTCATTAAAATTAAGATCATCGAATACCTATTTTATTGTTTTAGTATCGTACTAACTTCATATGACTTTTTGACATTTGCAGACGTCAAAACATCATCAACTCTCATTATTTTAGGTGTGTTCAAAAGCAATTTATTAAAAAAACATAGCCTTAGCACGATACTAGTTACAAAATGTTTCAAACTAATGAAGAGTTATTAATCTACTTTAAAGTTAGCAAAGTATTAAATAGTATCGTACTAATAATACTAAACTGTTTAAAATTTTGCGGAGCAATGCGATTGTATTAATAATTTTAAATTTACACATACACTTGTTCCCTTTCTTTATAACCTTACTGTAGTCAAAAATGATTTATACTAATTATATTGGCATTGTTTGTAATTGAAGCATTTCCCATGCATTACAATTGCAAATTACACAACCAAATCCATTTCATACATCATCATCATCATGTTAATTTATTCTGAAAGGATAATAAGTACACAAAAGGATTTCGTGCAATATAATTTGTACTTGCAAATTTAATGACAATTTTAGTTACAACACGCGTCAGGATCTGATGTAATATCAATCAAAAACACACACACACCAACCACACTACATACGAGTATATCAGTTTATCCTCATCTCCCATCGGAGTGTGTCGTCCTTAGCAACGTTCATTCGACAAATAGTGTAATTATCGTCGACGAGGAGTGAATTGCACTTACTTTAAAAATAAAATTATAAATGGACTTATTTAGTAAACGGATGTCCGGTTTTTTTTTGTTTGATTACGATCAGAACGGATATCAACTAATTAATTTTTATTTGGTTCAATCTCACTTTGTGATTGGGCTAATTAAATACTATCAAATTCTGAATACAATTTTTATACATTTTTGAAGTAAAACTTCTTTTCCGGCGTTGGGGGTGAAAAAATTTCTATGCAGCTGTCAGTGACATGTCAAACCGTCACGCCATCCGTCAAAGACAGCGACATGTTTTTAGCATGTGCAAAGTAAAACATGAAGTTGGATACGATTTAGAATTTACATATTTCAAATGGCTGCATTCAAAGATAAACATAAAACTATAGGTTCAGACGCGCAATGGCTATGCAACCGAATAATTATTGACAAGCATATTGCAATCCAAATAAATTTTACCAACACCTAACCCTCGCATACAAAGTACTGGCCAAAAAGTTGGGTATATCCACTACGATTTGTATTCTTGCTGTCATAGACGGCATGCCATATGACCAACAGGTTGCCTGAAAGTTTTGAAATTATACTTTTTAATAATATTTATTCGCTTAATCGCACACGCCACCGACATTTGTTTTGGTATTTATAAATTTGAACGTCACCCGACTAATCAATCAAATACTTTAATAATTAATTTTACAAGAGTGCCGCTGTCAGTGTACTTGCTTTCCAAGTTGCCTGGATACTGAATTAATGCCAGGTGACTACTAAGTTGCTCGGGTTTGTACGGGTTAATAAGAAATGCTTGTGTACATTACAAGATTACAACATGCTTGCCAATACTTGCAGTCTTGCACGTGCAGCCCTAGGGTAATACAAACAAAGCGAGGCAACTTGCTTGTCAAGTGGCATGGGAGTTTTGTACTTTTCTTCTCGATTTCATTTAAGGCTAGGCGCGCACATTCAATTTTTTGAAGTAAAACTTCTTTTCCGGCGTTGGTGGTAAAAAATTCTCTATGCAGCTGTCAGTGACATGTCAAACCGTCACGTTATCAGTCAAAGACAGCGACATGTTTTAAAAATACAAAATGTTTGTGAATTATGTGGTCGACCAATTTAACAAGTAGAAACCACTATCCTTTAAAAAAAAAACAAACAAACATATGTTTTGGATGTTTTTTTGAAGTAAAACTTCTTTTCCGGCGTTGGGGGTGAAAAAATTTCTATGCAGCTGTCAGTGACATGTCAAAACGTCAGGTTATCCATCAAAGACAGCGACATGTTTTTAGAATACAAAATGTTTGTTCGTAGGTTATAATCTTACAGAAGCTTTGCTTGAGGAAAAAGAAGTTTTACTTCAACCGCGCGTACGTCAGTACACACAATCTTTTTTTTTTCTTCATTATAAACCCACCTGCACACGTGCTTCACTTAAATCCAAGCGCATCGCCAGATCCTCCCGGGTAAAAACATCAGGATATTGAGTCTTCTCGAATGCCCTTTCGAGCTGATGCAATTGAAATGTGGTAAAAGTCGTCCTGGATCTATTTTTTTGTTGAGATGCACGAAAAGTAAAAAAATAAAAGGATAATGAAAAAGGAAATTAATGTTTTCTTTTTTTTCTTAAATGAATCACTAATCGGATTTAAAATAAATAGGAAAAAAAAAGGAAAGAAAGTGAGTTTGTCGGTTCCTTTTTTTGGTATCAGGATACAGCTAAGATGATTCTTAAAAAAAAAAAAAACAAACTTACCTTCGAACCTTTCGAGGCCGTTCCATGTCGTTCTGATCGTGACCATTATTGAGACTATTCGAGAGGTCGTCGTCGTTGTCTCCGTCACAGCCATTATCTGTGTTTGTTGGCGAGGGGTCTTCCTTATAGTTGTGATGCTGATGACTGTGATGATGCGATAAGGACTCGGAATCTAAAAATTCAAAAAGAATTAAGTACATTAATGGGATTTAAGATTTTTGTTACATCTTCTTTTTTTATAAGTTCACCTAATTGATGTATGTATATTTAAGGCGTAAACAGAAGGGTGTTCAAGTGGAGTTCTTTGTTATTGTATGTCTGATATGGTATATGTTTCGAAATACGGTTCAGTGCAGACTTGAGAATAGTTGTGAAAAGTGAATTACTTATGCACACAATCAAATCAGATTATCCAGATTATTTTTTAAACGATTTATAACAAAGAGAATATGAGAATTTTGAGACTAAGAAAATACACATATATCGCACGAAATAGTGCTCTTGTCGGAAAGGACATACAAATTGCTGTCTAATGTTTGAGAGGTTTAGTTGAAACTCTGTCGGTATCAAACATTTTTAGGATTGAAATTGAAAGTATTACATTCTTATGTAATTTGCTAATTTAAATTTTGCCACAATAGTTTGAAAGATGTATTCCTTAAATAATTATCTACTGTAACGGCTATTGGAAATTTCTGTAGGTAGGATTTCTACCGAATCCGAACGACTTAGATGGGAGACATTTCTTCTTGGCAAGAGATGCTCTTGGAGAATTTTTCATTTCTTCGGAAGAGGTATATATCTGCTGATCGATTACCAGCTGTCGCATGCTAGAAATAAGGACATGATGTGAAAGTCTAAAATCAAATCAAAATTGGAACTTTTCTGCTTCAGGAGACTCCGTGACGACAGATGTCACTCAGCAGCCACTTTTAGAAACGTAGTTCTGAAGCTTCCAGTTGGATCTACCATTGCAGCCAAAAGGAACTTCAAATACCTGGGTATCAAATGGAGATGCTAGGGTTGAACCCTAGCATTCGAAAAGTGTACTCAGAAAAGCGAAATGACATTCCAACAACTACACCCCTTGATGGCCTTGATGGGGAGAAGTTCAGGACAAAGTAAACGGACGAAGGAATCGTGTACAAGCATCTCCTGCGGCCAGTTATCACCTTTTTGTCTGGTTCACGAACTCAAAGTCAGCGATAAAGGAACTCCGAATCTTCGAAAGGAAGATGCTAAGAATCTACACCGGACTATACTACCACCGGTAGCCAGGAAAACATTACAGGTAAGAGGATCTCTACAGAGAAGCAAGGATAATAACGCTGGACAAATACCTACTAAGCTCGGCAGAGAAGCAGAACACTATCAATCACGCTAATCAGCTAATGAGAAGCATGACCACCAAGCAACAACATCCCGAGCCGAGGTACCTCAGTGTGATCGAAACCCTCGGAGACAATATTTGCACGGACAACGACGAAGCAGCCGTTTTCTTCTATGCTGATACAGAGTTAGACTACCGCCGCGGGAAAATGCCAACGCTTTCTACAAAACCACTCCCAAGCCACCACAAGATAACCGGGACGGAACACTTCGAGAACATCAAAGTCAACAAACTTTAAGTTGAGATGTATAATATATATTTTTATTCCTTATTAAAATTAAGCCTATGTGCCATATGGTTTATATATTTTTTGCAATATATTTTATAGTAAGTTAACTTAACTTGTATATAAATGGTTAATAAAAATCGTAAAGATCATTAAGATCATTTAGAAAAATACTGTGTTGCCTTTCTAGCAACTTTTTAAAGATATAAGTTTTTTTTAAATATCTTGAAAAAGCTGTATTGTGAGGAACAGAGTTTTATTTTTTTATCTTAAGAATTTATTATTTTTTTTTAATTATTCATAAAATAAATGCTAAAATATGTTCAACTGACGAAAGTACTGTCAGCTTCTCATATGCTGATCTGGATAGCATTGTCTAATGAAGAACCATAAACCATGTAGAATTTAATACTATGCTGTCATCTATGGAAGCCACCCCCATTATGCTATCCATGATCAACAGATGCATTGAGGAAACCGAACACCTTTCAGAGTTGGGTATCTTCATCACAGACTACCTGGTATGGAATAACCCATATTCGACGTCGCCAAAAACTCTCGACGATGCAAGGCATTTTTTACCCTTCTAATCTGACTGTAATCTTTAAGGTAGGTACTCCAATATGTCCCTTGAGTCTCTTGGATAAAATCCAAAAAAGGGATTTTTTCCTTAGCCAAACTACACGAATGTGGAATACTTAATCCTGCTTAACATTTCCCTCCCATTACGATATTCAGACATTCAAAACCGGTGTCCGTCAGTATCTCCTTTTAAATCTACTCTAACTTTCCTAATCGAAAGATGAAAATGTTCTAACAACCTCTTCAAATTACTCTTAGCATACCGTGTGGAATGATGGAATTACATAAAAATTGATTTTTTCAATGCAAGGAATTCGAAATAAGATTCCCATGTTAAACGGAGTGCTATAAAATTGAATTCTAAGGCCCGTACAAATAGAAAAATTATATCCTCCATTTATTTAACAACCCAATTATTGTAAAACATCTAAATATACCGCAACACTTTGACAAATTATCGTATTATAAAATTAAACCGAAATTAACAATTTATCAGGTTGTATTTTCCAACATGGTTTATGTTTTTTCAACACAGTTTTGTATTGAAATAAAAAGACATACTGTAGAGCACGGTTGCTAGGTTATTATGTTTCAATATTGGTTTCCTTCTTATCTGAAAAATCGTTACTATACAAAGTTCGATTAAACTCTAACCTTCTCCGATGTTGTCTGAGCTACCTCCGGGCCCCACAAGGCAGTCACTTAAGACCACTTCTTTTTATTCTTAATAACGGGTGATTTTTTTGAGGTTAGGATTTTCATGCATTAGTATTTGACAGATCACGCGGGATTTCAGACATGGTGTCAAAGAGAAAGATGCTCAGTATGCTTTGACATTTCATCATGAATAGACTTACTAACGAGCAACGCTTGCAAATCATTGAATTTTATTACCAAAATCAGTGTTCGGTTCGAAATGTGTTTCGCGCTTTACATCCGATTTATGGTCTACATAATCGACCAAGTGAGCAAACAATTAATGCGATTGTGACCAAGTTTCGCACTCAGTTTACTTTATTGGACATTAAACCAACCACACGAATGCGTACAGTGCGTACAGAAGAGAATATTGCGTCTGTTTCTGAGAGTGTTGCTGAAGACCGTGAAATGTCGATTCGTCGCCGTTCGCAGCAATTGGGTTTGTGTTATTCGACCACATGGAAGATTTTACGCAAAGATCTTGGTGTAAAACCGTATAAAATACAGCTCGTGCAAGAACTGAAGCCGAAAGATCTGCCACAATGTCGAATTTTCAGTGAATGGGCCCTAGAAAAGTTGGCAGAAAATCCGCTTTTTTATCGACAAATTTTGTTCAGCGATGAGGCTCATTTCTGGTTGAATCTCAAGGAATGGACCGGTAAGTTGGCCACCAAGATCATGCGATTTGACGCCTTTAGACTATTTTTTGTGGGGCTACGTCAAGTCTAAAGTCTACACAAATAAGCCAGCAACTATTCCAGCTTTGGAAGACAACATTTCCGAAGAAATTCGGGCTATTCCGGCCGAAATGCTCGAAAAAGTTACTCAAAATTGGACTTTCCGAATGGACCACCTAAGACGCAGCCGCGGTCAACATTTAAATGAAATTATCTTCAAAAAGTAAATGTCATGGACCAATCTAACGTTTCAAATAAAGAATCGATGAGATTTTGCAAATTTTATGCGTTTTTTTTTTTAAAAAAGTTCTCAAGCTCTTAAAAAATCACCCGTTATTAACAATATTAAAACGATACCTAGCTTTTCAAGACCATTTCTTCAACACATGATTCTACTCTTCTTCTACTTCATCTCGACAGTTTCTCTCTCTGGTACCTGAAAAATTGCTTAGAGCTAATAAGACTAATCTTCATCGTTTAGAATTAGATTTTTAGATTAGATTAGATTAGAATCTTTATTGATTGTTCTTAAAAATATACATAAATAAAATTTTAATAAAGACATTAAAGCATGGCCTATGAGCCGTCTGCCGCTTATCTATAAATTATTATTCTACATAAGAAGATTACAAAGTTTAATTTAAAACAAATTTAAAATAAAATTATTCTTAAAAGAAAAAGAAAGCAAAGGTAGAGTTAAAAGCTTTTATAACAGAAATATAATGAACAAGCAATCAACAGTAGTTTTTATATTCAGATATGGATACAAAAATAAACATAAAAGAGAACCATTCAAAATATATTTAAGAATACAGGCTTAAGAAGCAATGATAGACAATTTTTAATACTTGAGGAACGAGTTGGGTTAGAAAAATGCAACATCATTAATAAATTGGCTTTTAGTTTAGCTAAAACAAAAAAAAGTAGTTATGTATTTCGCAAGTGAAAATGTGCTTTTAGTTTAGCTAAAACAAAATTATTAAATGTGTGTATTACTCACGACATATTCAAATATGTGTTTCTGTAGTTTTTCGCATATGAGATATATCGTACTAGCAACTTCCAACCATATTCTCCATTCAGAACACTGACACATTCTTCGTAAGTCAGAAAACTCTTACTGAAATAGAACCTTCGTATTTCTTGCAAAATAGGACAAACTGCTAAGAAATGAAGGACATCTTCATTTTGGTTTAAATTACACAGTGAGCAGATAGGGTTAATGTCGGGTCGATATGGTCTAAAGTTCAGTTCAAGAACTTCCGTTCTTGCCTTAAAGATAAGACTCATATCTAAGACAGAGAGATCCCTCCTAAAATAACTGTTCTCAAACTAATTAAGATTTAGGTTTCGATATATAGCCCTAGAAGTTGACTCCCTAGCCCTATTAAGATTCAACTGATACATTTGTTCATCTACTTTTGCAATGCAAGCATAAAAAATATTTATAATAATATACATTGGTAGTACTCAGGTTCAATGGAACATAATGTGCCAAAGCAAGTTCCTGCCAGTTTTTAAACGGAGTATAGCCGCAATGATGGGAAACTTGCAATATTCTTTTGCGCAAATTGTTATCTGATCTTTTCATTAGTTTAACCATGAAATCTGCACTTGCCTTCAAATTTCTTACGTAAATAAGGGGTAAACGGGACTCAACATAAATAGCGTAACTTGGAGTATTCGAAGGTAATTTAAATATTCTTTTAAAGAAATATCTTTGAATTAATTCAATCTCGTCTATCCATTGGTATCCATACACTTCATTACCATAGCAGAAGCAACTGTTTATTGTAGCGTCGAACACTTTGAATTTTGATGTCGGATCAACAAGAGACTTTGTAAAAAATTGCGCCCATATCGTATTAATTGCTGATTTGGCCACAGTAAATTTTTCTTTTATATGAGCCCTTATATCCAAGTTATAAAAAATTACGAATCCAAGATATTTGAACTCATTCACTACTTCTATGCTAACGCCATCTAGGGTCCAATTCCTTAGATTCGTATTAACACGGTTTCGAGCTCTGAAGACCATGATCTTAGATTTGGTAGAATTTATTTTGAGATCCCATAGATCACAAAAAGTTTTAAGGTTATTAATTTGATGCTGAAGTGTCGTCGGGTTATCAGCAAAAATTACGAGATCATCTGCGTATAACAGCAGTTTTACATATATATCCCCAAAGAAAACTCCCCCTGGTAAATGGTTCTCAATGTCGTTTATGAACAAAGCAAACATTAAAGGGCTTAAAACACACCCTTGTGGGACACCTGTTTCTGACCTAAATTGACCTGATTGATTTTTACCGCTGCATACGACTGCAGACATATTAAACAAGAGCTGTTCATACACCCGAATAAATTTAGTCGAAACCCCAATGAGCGCGAGTTTATACAAAAGGGACCTTCTATTGATTGTATCAAAAGCGGCTTTAAAATCCACAAAGATTGCATATAAGGGCTTTTTTTTTATCAATAAACCGTCTTGCTATAGTAGTCAGTGCGAAAATTTGGTCCACCGTCGACAGGTTGGCTTGAAAACCAGCTTGAGAGCAACTGATTATGTTGTTTGACTGCACCCATCTAGATAGCCTCAGGTATAGGACTTGAGTGAAGAGCTTCCTCAGGGAGCTCAATACAGAAATGCCTCTATAATTTTCCGCTTGATTTGGGTTCCCTTTTTTATATATGGCAGATATTTTCGCCAAGCGAAAACTACTCGGGAAGGCTTCCTAACTAAACATCTGCAAATCTTCATCGTTTAGAATTATGAAACCTGAAAGTTACAAACGGAAGCTGTAATGGTGAAAAACAATGCTTCGACATACTCGTATATAACCGAAGAGGCCCCAAAGGATCCAAATTTTGTGAACCAATGTATGCTGGAAGACCGAATAGCAAATTCCCATATCATTTTGAATTATCTTATTCCATTTGGGAGTAAAGTCTACATCTTGGACAAGAAACCTGAAGAGGGGAAGTTTGATGACAGAGCAATAGAAGGCATCTTCGTTGGATATCCGGACGCCCAAAGAGGATGCAGAATTTGGGTTCCATTTCAGAAAAAAGTTCACGTGTTGAGGGATATCAAATTGCTCGATAGTCTCAAAAATCAAGGATATGTTAAAGTTTGATCATGGAACCGTGAATGTAAGCTTCATAATCGAAAAACCGAAATAGGCTTCCATCATTGGGTCTAGTCCAAAGAATGCGAATGTTAATTTTAAAGGCAGAAATCCGAAGACAAAAACCGAAATTGATAATGAATAAACAAAATGTATCCAAGAGAATGTCTTCCAAACAAAGCCAAAATACAAACCTCCACAACTAAAAACCGAAAGACCAGAACGTCCAAAGAAACTCAAAAAGAGTGACCAAGAAGTGACAGAATTGGGGAGTAAACTCGCAATGCTTCTGAGATATCACTCACAAAGCCTTTATCAAGTGAATAAATATCAGACTGAGACGACAAGACGCTGTCTACATGAAAATTTGTAGCCTGATTATGAATAACGCTTGGACGATAGAAAGAAAACAAGTCTGACAATTCAAAAACAATTGGATTTAAATTGATATTGCGAAACAGATGGACAGCAGACAGATCACTCGAGAAGCGAAAAGCAAGACTTGTTGCTAAAGGTTTGACACAAAAGCCTCAAATATATATTTATGAAACGTTTGCTCCTGTAGCCAGACGTAGTTCGTTGAGGTTTATGATTGCTCTAGCCCCAAAGTAAAAAATGAAAGTTTATCAGATTCAGATCAGATTTATAACATAGCCATACTTGGACGAAACAGTCAATGAGGATATTTACATGGAAAAACCTTCGCTGTTGGTAGAAATTGTAAAGAAGATGTCGGATATCAAAAAAGATAAAAAATTTGCGAAAGATGCTATGGGTCCCATATAAAACTGGACGTCAATGGAATATTGAAACTGACAGGACATTAAAAAATTAATAAGCACTTTCTGCCGCCGCCGTATCGAGATCGGCTTCTATATTATTAACTTAATTACGCTGGAACAATGAAGAGCAATATGCGACAAACTCTTCATTCATCGACTCTTTTCAGGATCTGTTGACTGCACAACTCTCTATAATTCCATTTATTTCCCAGAATCTAAGATATCCTCGTCTATTCGATAATCCCTGCCATCGTCCTTCTTATGGATTCAAACAACTTATTACTCGTATGATGCAAAAAACTGTTCATAAACTTGATACCCTTAACTAAAACTGCTCATATTAAAACTGAAGGACCAAAGATGGATTTCTAAAACAAAGGAGGATCGGAAATATTCGTCAAAAATTCATTGCATTGCACCTCCTCCTTTAATTTTCCTATCGAAATGTCCTTAAAATCAAGGATTAAGATTCAAAAAAATCAAAAACGTACTCCTTCTAGGAAACCTACAGTACACAATTCACCAAACCTAACATCATGATGCTCATACAAATTTGCAACGATCGATGTGAAACAATTTCTCCCAAAGAGGATTACAATGGTTTTCTTTTATTTTCTTTTATTTTCTTCGTTGTTTGTTTCTATCCTTCAATCCTTTTCCATTTGATTTTGCAATTAAAAAAAAAAGGAATTGCTTTGTATTTACCATAAAAATCAATTTTATATAAATTAAGCCGCGGAAAAATGAATAAAATCAATAAATAAAATACTCCTTGAAATCGGAATTCTCAAGTTCTAATAAAACAGAAGAACTTTTGTCAATACAAAAAGCTATTGCCATATCGGAACGGTCGTCGCAACAGCCCCGCCAAATACATAAAATGCATTAAAAAGGATTTTTTCCTTATTATATTTGTATTTAAGTCCTTATACAATTACAAAATTGAATTTGCACACTCTTTTCGTTTTTTTCTGTGTTGTGTAGAGAAGTGGCCTCCATTTTTGTATTATGCATATTCGTTCTTAGTTTCCCTCGTGGTGTTCAAAACACTCGAAAATCCATATTTTCTGCACTTTTGTTTTCCCCTCATCGCATCATCGAACCCCGTACCGACCTTCCAACAATAAGAGGAAATATCTCTTTGCTTTTAATGAATCGATTTTGAAGTTGAACCTCAAATTAATTTTTAATGTATCCATACAAATGAATGGGAGTATGAAATATTTCTCAGCAGGATATTTTTGTACTTTTTTTTTCGTTGTTGTTGCTTGTTGATAAAGATATAGGTAGGAAACAGGATTTTCTGTCCTTAGGGTAAAGTCACAGAAATATACCTTTACAATTGAAAGTCGACGTAAATATACACGTATGCCGCAAGGATAATGATATCGTAGTAATACATTCATATTTCTTTTCATTTCTCAAAAAAAAAAAGAAAAAAAAAACACAAAATGGGAGGAAGGGCACATACAACCCCTTTATTCTCAAAGTAAAAAAAAAATATCTAGATTTAAATCTGTTATCCTGCAAAGGACACAATATAGGAGGCACTAGATCACATAGAGAACGAGAGAGTGTCAGAGGATTTTCAATTTCCGTACCGCAAAATTACCAATGGCAATTGCATTAGACTCAATTGTTTTTGTTCGTATGGCTTTTGGTGGTATGTGTGTGATATGTGTTTGTTCAGAGTCCTCGATATGTCCAGTTCACAGGGTCCACACATCACTCACCATCGCCATCACCACTGCCACCCAACGATAATGGGGTTATCCTGTCGTGATGAAGTTGTGATTTCTACAGGGTGTAGTGTTAATGCAATTTGCATATAATAGCATTTGATGTTCAATATAAATTGTGTAGGAAGATGTATCTATGGTTGCGGCTAGCTAGATGGATATATTATGTATAAGGTATTCATGGGGAACAGACAGAATGAGTCCAACCACACCCCTTTCTGGCTTCCCCCTCCCAATATTGATGGGTAACGCTATTGCATCTATTGAATAAAATTAGCACAATGCAATTGAGTTATGGTGGAACACACATCACTATATCCTCTTTCCTGCGATACGAGAAAGGGGTGTCTTTTACCCTATAGCATCCAGCAACGCCCTTAGATTGACTATTATTTATATGCAACTCCCTCCCTACGAGCCCGTTTTGTGTGTTGATGAAAGATTGAAATGTTAAACGATATGATGATACAATCAATTTTCGGACAAGCAAAACCCCAGAACTGCATCAATCTCCTCATGTCGATGGATACACAAGTCTCTCCGTATACCCCTATATGAGTTTATCGATAGAGCAAAATTTAATGGGGTTCTTGTAAGCTTTTGAAATCGAGTTAATTGAATTATTGTGTGATGAAAATGAATATAAGCTTCAAAGGCTTCTAGAAAAAGCTTAAGAGTTCCCCAATAACAAAAAATTACCTACCCTCAGCAGAGAAAAATCTAACAAAAAAAAGTTCCATTTGAAAATGTTTGATCAAAGCCTAATTATAATTGATGGATTTCATTTTATATCACCATCACATCATTTTTATCGTATTTGTATGATAATTCCAATAAATAAGTAAACAAATTTTGTGGTTTTGATGGTTATTGAAATATCAATGTTATTATGATTACCTATTAAGTAGATACCTACATATTACATTTATATTAAATGTTTAGGGGAAAATTTGATTTTGGGTTTTATATTTTTTGATCTATTCAGAATTTATTATCCATCTATTTGATAGGTGATTTTACATACACAAATTGGGTTTTTGCAAAGGTGATAGAATTCTAACCACCAAGTTGATAAAGCCGCGGCATGAAATGAACAAAAAAGAGATTTCAAAAAGGTAATGTAGGCAATTATTTGTAATTCACACATGAAAATATGTGTCCCACAGCAGATTAGGTAGGAAAAATTGAACTTAAATTGTATTATACTCCACTCCTGTTAGTTGAAAACTCACGTTTGTCATGTCACGAGTTTTTTGCTCGCTGCTTAGCGATAGAGTCATCCGGGGTAAATGGGCAAAAGACAATTGCCTCAAAAAGGAAGATGGAAATCAGTTATTATTGAAAATATACATTCAATTGAGGATGTTTTTGAACCTCATCAAGTCACTCAAAAATTCTTAATTTTGCGTTTCAAGGAGAGACAATTGAGCTTAATTTATTTCGAATTTGTATAATTTTTTAAACGATTTTGTGGCTTTATTAAATATTAAGGGTATTCATGTAATCGCGGAAAACCCGAACAAACCTCAGCAATCAGATAATTTTATCTCCTCAGAAACGAGCTGTAGAAATTTGTTTGGGAAATACTTTCTGCAAACCTGATAAAATTATCTCACGAATTTGATGCGGAAATAAACCTGATAAGCTAAGAAATATCGTTTGTGACTTTTCATTTGCATATTTCTCATATTTGCGCAAGTATTTTTTACAGGGTGCTCATGCAAACATGTTGCGAAAAATTATATCTTTCAGCAAAGCAGAAAACTATCTCGTTGCATGAATACCCTTGTTATTATGCTAGCGTGGCCCTGCAAAAATTATATCGCTTTTAAGTATTTAAAAATATAAATATAAGCTCTTCATGTCGTTTTTCATCAGCTCACCTTATAAATAGCTATTTTTTATTTTTTTAAATATTTAGCCCTAAGGCTAGATAAATCTTCGAATTATACAAAGTCAAACACAAAAACAATTTTTTCATTCGGGTACCATTCCTTTTTTTTGGTTTTTACCCCATTTCTTTCTATAAACACTTAAATTTTGAAACATATTTAGCCCTTGAGTCATGCTCTAAGTCCAACTTAAAATAACTGTTTACACAACTGCCCCTAGGAAGTGGTGTAAAACTCGCTATCAATTATCTGTTAGTGTTTGTAAAAAATTTTCTGCCGAGTCCGACCGCCTAGGAAGAGAGGCACTTACTCGCAAAATGCAGTATCCATGAAATTTGGAGTTGGAAGTGGCTGGGGATGGACCCAGACATCCCGCATGACTACTAAAACTACACACAGAAAAATGCTCGCCTAAAAACAGCGTAAGACTGGTGAAAAATTAAACAAGTGAGCAGGATAATATACAATTTGCAAACATATACCTGTTTAAAATAACACGAGTCAGCTCAATTAATTAATTAAATTATTTGGGTTGATTGTTTTAACTAAATTGGTATGCATTTTTAACAATATACAGTCAGTTAAAACAAATTATTGGATGTGTTATTTCAACCACCACAATTCGGTTAAATCAAACGAGAAGATCATTTATTTAAAGACATTTTAATCCATTTATTTAAGATTAAATAAATCTTGGGATTTTTTTTTAGCCTATACTCGGTAAATTTTAACAACATAACCGCTAGTTGGATCTAACCAAGAAAATTGTTTAATATTAAATAAGAAATGTATTAAATTAATTGAGGAAATTTGATTAAAACACATTACGCGTGTACGAGTATATTGGAAATTTGGAATTACATATATCCTATTTTCTCGATTAATATTACTAAGTTTTTCAAAGTTATACCTAAGCCTTGGCATAATGGTTAGTACGTTGGATTATCGAGCAGAAAGTCTCGGGTTCGATTGCCTTTCGGAATCGGCCCCTCCATTCTTGTTAGTTCTGTGGAGGTTCAGGTTCTCTATAAGCAGTTACATCGTTAAATTTATTTACCTTTGATTAAACTAACCGAGTTAACTTTAAATTAACTTTGTTAATTTTAGCAACATACACTACCTAGTTTTTACCCGTTCGTTGTTAAGGAAAACTCTCCAAGCTTATACTGAATTTTACCTGAATTTTTGTACTCAATCGGTTAGAAAGTTTTGAAGTAAATAGCATACCCAGAAACATAAATTAATAGATACGTCAAGGTAGTAAAGATATATAATATGCCCTTAAGTGACTTAATAAAAAAATATAACGAAAACAGAAAGCATTTGTAAAGAGAGATATATTTCAATTTAAATGTTAGATTGACTTTATATTTTAGTATGAATTGTATTGGTTTTGTTATTATTTTGTTGTTTAAAAAAAAAGAAAAGTTCGTTCCGGACAAGTCGACGCGTATATGAACTCGTAGGAAAACTCATATGTATGTTGTTAATAAATTGCCATACAACTTAAAGTCCCCATTGTTTAAATAATTTAAATTCTCTAGAATATTAATTTTTTTTCTTGATTAAGCTTAGCATACTACTGATGCGAAATGAAATGTTTTTTTTAGTCTCCAACAATACAACGAAATGTTTACGAAACACAATAAAGAAATATTCATGAACAAATTTTAAAAATTAAAAACAAATCACAGAACTTAATATTGCAATGAAAGAAGTAGATATCGAAAACAATCACAAAAGACATTTTACCGACAGTGGAGACTTCTTCCAATAATCTGTTACAAATACCAATTTCACTATTCGAATAGCTTACTGCAATCTGCAGAACAAAAAGTAAATTTAAAAGTTTTGATTTCGTTTCTGCATGGAATTTTATGTTTCATTTCCCATTAGCAAGATACTATGCTTTAATTAAATTAAATATTTGTCAATGGATTATTGAAACATTAGTATAGAAAAACTAAGAACAAGTTACTTATACCTTACAACAATTTCTGTATACGTGTAGTCGAAAGAAATGGAATGGATTCACAATTTTCTACAGAGTCCGAACAGCTAAGATAAGAAGCGACCAAGGGATATTTTGTTTCTTCCTCACAAGAGTACTCTTAAAGAAAACAATCTATTTTAGATGGCCGCGGCAGGGAATCGATCACAGACTTTCAACATGACAGCTCAACACCACTAACTATGGACGCTGTTCACATTGGGACTTACTCAACTGATTTATTTTGACGTAAGGCCACCCTGTCGTGTTCAGACACAAAAGTAGTGTGAACACTCCAGAGTCACTTTGACGTCTTGTAGTTGTCATAATTGTTGGCCATTTGCTATGCCACTACAAATATACAGTGAATTACAAAAGTAAGTAAGCACCTTTTAGTTTAAAGATCATTTCCTTCAAATAATCGATAGTAATGTTAAAAAAAAAAAAAAACTTAATATTTTTGTCTATAATTGATATGTATTTCGAACTAAAAAGTAAAATTTCAAATAAAACAACTGTGATCTAAGATTCTGCTTGTCTTAGATTCATGGGTTTTTGCAAAGAATAGCCGCTTTTGGAGATTTATTTTACTTATGTAAGGTTTCTTTCTTATATTTCGACCATGATAACCGGATTGGTAGAGCACTCGTCGAATAATTTGAGGGTTACATGACTTACCTGTTTCTTTGGTTATTTCTGCTGATATCTTTGATGGGCTTACTTTGGGATTCCTCTTCACTTTCCTAAGAATAATACGTCATTCCTGCTTGTCATTGTCATTGATAGAGGGTCATTTTGCAAACTTCCAATGTTATTTTATTTGGTTATTATTTTGTGTTTATTAGATGGACTTTTGTTAACAATTTTACCATTCTCGCACTCCGATTTATTTTCCAAATAGTGTTCCATTATATTTTTTTTAATGAGTGCTTACTTACTTTTGTGATACACTGTACCTTCGTGTGTCACCAAGTCAAATGTCAAAAAAAAATCCATTAATTTTCAATTTGTTTTAAAAATCCTGCTTCACTTTCTCGTCTCTTTCTTACCATGAAGTGCGAATGAGAAAAAACACAGAGACGTCAAAATAAGTCGGCGGAGTGAGTCCAATGTGAACACCATCATGAGGTCACTACATATCAAAACTCAATTTAAAATGTAATGCAAATTAATAAACGTTATATTTAATTCCTTTTATTCAAAGATAGAGGGTGTTTACGTTCCAAAAAAAAAAAAAGATTTTTCTCATATTTCGACCCGGACCCGTGTCGCGTAAGACTAAAGCGATTGCTCAACTAATTGATTGTCGTTTTGACTATCGATCTCTCTATCTTTCTTAATTGATATGATAAAGACATCTATAGTCAAAACGTCGATCAATTTATTGAGCGATCGCTTTAGTCTTGCTTTTAAAATTGACATTTAATTTATTAGGCAACTTTTAACTATTAAAATTGTCAAAATGTCAATTAAAAAGAAATAAATTCCACAAAAATTTATTGTTATCCACGGAAATATTAGGCAACATTTTTTTTAATTTGTAAAATGCATATTATCTGCATTACAATAACTTCCATATGAAAATATTTATGTACCAACATTATATATTTATTATATTGAAGCCAAAATTCAATAGAGGAAGCCCTGGGCGTGCTTTATTAGGGAATATAATATAGGGTTTTGACATCATAGGTTGATCTATATACATATGTATACATATGTACCAAAGATAATAGATAATACCGGTTGCGAAAACTATTTTTTTTTCTGAAAGTTTCTGATGTACTGAATTTAAATGCAGAACTGCTGTACGTTTTTTATCTAGTTTTTAAGATGTTCTCAAGACTATTAAACACCAAAAATTACTTTATTTGCTCAAGAAAGACTCTTCATCAAAAAGTACATAAGTAGAGTAATTTGGGGTAATGTGGTATAGGCGGGTAATGTGGTATAGGCAGTTTTCTCAAAAACTAAGCATGTTTCTTCAACAGTTTTTGCCTTAGCGGACGGTAATATAAATAAAACTAAGTACTCGTGTTCAATCAAGTCAAAAATCTTCGTATATCTCAAGCAAATATTTGAGAAGGGTTATTGCGTGAAGTTGAGTTTTTTTTGAGTCAAACAAAAAGTGTTTGTGTGCTCTCAAAAGTTGTGTTTCGAGCTAGTTTATAAATTCTTTGCAAAACTTAATTAATCATCTACGAAAAACAACTGCTAGTTTTGTTCAAAGGTGTTTATTTTATATTTTATTATTTATTTTTGTAAAAATATACAGTTTCGGCTAATGTGGTATACTAGCCGTGGCTACTGTGGTGGTATACCACTTTACCCATCATAAAAGTTTATTTATTTTTTTGGCTATTTGTGTTTTTTCTAAAGATTCATTCGTTAAAATGTCTAAAAGGGTTGAAGTAAGAAAATGAGATTCAAAGGACATGGAATCATACTGTGAGGAATGAAAAAATAGGAAATTTGAGATTTCACACACATTTAAAAAATCTACTGAGTAATGTGGTAAAGTATACCACAATAGACAGCATAGTGTACCACATTACCCTTTAACTTTCAAAAGTGACGATTTAGAGGTTATATCAATATTTTGTCTAAATCTTTGTTAGTTATTGTTAGAATTCGACAAAAAGAAATCACTTGGTAGCTTATATGTTTTTGGTAAAATCTACCAAATTTAGGATCATTTGTTTCATAACTTTTTCTGTTAAGTCAAAAAAACAAACATGTTTACCACAATACCCCAACTTCCTCTACTCCTTTTCCCTTTAGAAATTCATTTGAATGTGTTACATAACCAGCTCTATTCTGCTATTCATTTCAATCGAACATTCGATTCCCTTTCACTCTACCTTACCTATGAATTCATCCATCGGATGAACTGCCCTATCTAAAACTAATTTGACATTTACATGAGCAGCTGTTCATGAGAAAGTCCTTGAAAGCTTGTTTTGGTTAATTATTTCAAGTTAAATAATAGAAATATAGGTATGGTTTGTTTGGACCAGTCTATGTATTTTGAAATAGAGGAATTTGAGATTCCTCAAATAGATAAAATTAGAGAATTATAAGAACGTCAAAAAATATATTTTTGATTTACTACTTCTTAATATTTATATACATATATATTTTAATTAGAATTTAACAAAATAAAATGCACGACTGGGCCGCACGAACTTGCTCCTATGTAATCGACTGGGAATTTTAAAAACGAATGTTATTACAGAAAACTGTTCATAAGGATAAAATTAATTTTTAAAATCTTTTTTAGTCTTTAACAAAAATTATAAGTCCTTGTAGTGGTTTCTTTAAAAGAAGCTTTTACCTATACACAAACTTTTTAAAAGCTTTTTAAGAAAAAAATTTGGTACGCTAGTTTAAAGTTTTTATTATTGTTCGAATAAAAATTAAATTTACGAAAAGAAATATTGACCTGTTTCGGAGATATCGAATTTTCAAAAAAAAAAGAAAAAAAATAGATTTTTTTTTTTAAATTCAAAAAATATTTATTTTAAAGTTTTGAAATGCAATGTGTTTTAGACTTTTTAGAAGCTTCTCTATAAAAATTTTCATTAAGATCCGTTATGTGGATAATGAGAAATTCAAAATTCGAAAAAATGGTTCTATGGTAGGTACAAGCTGTAATATCTTAATTTCAATTTTTTTTTTATTAAATTAAAGATCGTAAAAATTAATTGAAAGAAAAAAATTTTATCAAAATTCTAGATGCCGTTTTCGAGAAAAATACGATTTTTGAAAACCATTTTTTTTAATTTTTTAGCATTTGTATGGTAGGTACCTTTATTTTTAGGTAAAATAAAATTTTTTTTTCACATTTTGTAGATTATATTGAGAAACTTTTATTTATTAAGTTTAAAAAAAATCTAGCATGGGGTTTTCGAAATATTGAGTTTTGAAAAAAAAATTTTTGAAGTTTTTTTTAAAAATCCAAAAAATTTTTTTTTTGAAAATTTGGGTACACAATTCTCTTTATGTTTTTGGGAAGCTTTAGCAAAAAAAAAATGATCAAAATCGGTTGAACCGTTTTTGAGAAAATCAATAACAAAAAAAATGATTCCATGGGGGGTACCCTCAATAACCATTTTTCGGAAAATTTTTTTTAACTAATACCTAGATTTAATTAAATTAAATTTTTCTGTATCTTTATTTTTAAAATCTATTGAACAGTTTTTGAGAAAAAAAAATGTTTATAAAATTTCGAAAAAAATTCGTATGGGGGGTACCGTAATTTTCGGTCTTAAAAAAAAAAAGAAAAAAACGTGTGGGTGGAAAAAATTAAAAATGATATCTACCAAGTTTAAAGAAAATCGGCCGAGTCGTTTAGCCTGTAGTCGAACAGACAGACAGACAGACAGAATTGCGAGACCCACTTTTTTAGTCTTCGCTATCATCGTAATGTCAACTTTGATCAAAATCTCGAGTTCGATTTTTTTTACGAATGCATAACTTGCCTTATAGTACCTATAAGTCGCAAGTAAAAATATTGTTAATTGACTTTTTATGATGAACCAAGCAAACAGATAATACAACAATTGACAAATCCGCGATATTTTATATGCGGATAGGTAGAGAGTTTGAAATGAGTGCGTTCATGTGAATAGAATAAAAAAGCACAATTCGAACGAATAAGAGCATAGTGATGAAGGAAGATTTAAAGAAAATTAATCCCTCCGAAATATAATGTAGCAGAATAGGGTTGCATATTTATTACAATTCTCGGTTATATTCTTACTTGAAATGTATGAGTTTTTCATTGAAGTACTGGTTTTCGAGAATTGATTAGAACCCGGGTAGAATTTTCGACTCGATAATGCCAAGGCCCCAGCTAGTTTTTCTTAGTTTCAATCATGGCCCTACCGAGCAGTATCTAGCTTGTCCCTCGCTAATTTGTTAATGCTCTGTATATAATGGGCCTTGCTAGATGTTCCTATATGGGCCCTAGATGGGTCTTCACAAGTAGCACAAGAGCTACGGCAATTCTTAAAAAATTTTTTTTTTTTTTATTATTGTTGATTATTTTCATTTTTTCTTTGCCTCTCTATATTCGACTCTTTAAGTGATTTTTTGCTGGAATGAAAGATTTTTTTTTTTTTTTTTTTAATTTACCTCCACTGAGATTCGAACCCGAGACTCTCGCTTGCCGTGCTTGTGCGCTACCTATTGCGCCACTGCGATATATAAAATATCGTGTCTCAAAGTGCTACTCAAATAACTCTCTTTTAATTATACTGTTTAAAAGACTTAAATACGTATTAAAGAATCTGAAAAATACCGATTTAGGACCAAAACAAAAAAGTTATGTTTTTAGAAGGATAATGGATAGCCTTTTATAGAGACATATGTATAGGCACATCTAGGATACATCAAGTAAAAACTATATAGCCCCAGTATAAGTAACATCTGAGAATGCCTATAAAGAGGCGAGACTAGCTAAGGCCAATATAACGCCCAGATACAATTCCTTATCCAGGCTATATTAAGTAAAAACTATCCAGGTCCCTTGCAGTTTATATGTTACAATGCCAATAAAGAGGCGATACTATCTACGGCCAATATATCGCCAAGGAAAAGTTTCATATCTAGGATACATCAAGTAAAAACCATCTACCCCCAGTATAAGTAAAATCTGAGAACGCCTATAAAGAGGCGACACTAGCTAAGGCCAATATAACGCCCAGATACAATTCCTTATCCAGGCTACACCAAGTAAAAACTATCCAGGTCCCTTGTAGTTTATTTGTTACAATGCCAATAAAGAGGCGATACTATCTATAGCCAAGATATCGCCAAGAGAAAGTTTCATATCTAGGCTACATCAAGTTAAAAATATCTAGGCCCAGTCTAAGATACTCCTGGAAAAGCCAATAAATAGGCAGTTCTAGCCAGGTTCAATATAAAGCCAGGATAAGCATAAATTAGTCAAGATCCGCCAGGCTTGCATCTGTCTAGGCCCAGCATAGGATTTACTATAGAAAGGCCAATCTAGCTAGGGCCACGCTATTCGATAGTGTTTCCTAGATAATTTTCTACCCGGGAACATAGAAGAGTAGCTAAAGCAATATATGAATTTGAAGAATTACATTTTTTAAAAAGGTTTTAAGGTTTTTGTTTGCGGAAAAATGTTATGTGATGTAACAATAAGCTCGAACATATCAAAATTTTGTTTGAATTTTTAAATACGAATATCTTGAAAATCTGAGCTAAATGACCAACTTGGGAATCCGATTTGAGTTAAAGATATCAAAAAACTAGGTAACAGTATCATCTTGCTTCTAAATCCAAAATTGTTTCTGAGCCGGTGTAATTATGTGATATAGGAAAAAGAAGGTGGTGACCTAGAAGTACATCTCTGGAGATCAGAATCAGATTACTACTTCAAATTAAGATCGATTTATCTTAACCAGATTCTGCATCTTCTGTTATGTATAACAGTAGAAGCTGTAGAGCATAGATTTTGTATATAATATTATGTACTTCGAACTGAATCCTACTTGTAAGGTATAAGTAAACACGCTGTTTGTGGAGTTTTGTTTAAGGTTCTTCAGTTCTAGGACTTTTTCAACTCTACTACATAAAGTAAGATATGACATTTTGACAGTTGTATTACATAAATTCTTTTTCATAGGTACCTACGTTTGATTTTCAATTGTAGTACATAAGTGTTAATACGAAGAATCTTATTGAATTATTTGACAAAGGTATGATTGTGTTTCACCCCTTTTTATGCTAAAACCAAGACTTGACTCTTGCTACATTCATACAATATCCGTTTTTCATTATATAAGTGGAGTTGTCTTAAGAAAAGAATTTATTAAAAAGAATTTATATAACTGAATGTTATATTATTAAAACTTAAATGGACTTAAAACAGTCGCCGGAAACAAATAAAAGTATATAAGTGTAAGTATTTTTTATTAAAACATAAACTATAAATATCACAAGGTTTGTAAATATTAAAATACCAAATAAACAAATACGCGATAATTCTGAAAAATTTCTTAAGTACTTACAATGAATCATGACAGAAAAAAGTTTAAAATTTAAAATTATATGCACAAAACATTAAACAGCCTAATGTTAAGGTATTAGTATGATACTATTTAACAATTTACTAACTTTAAAGTAGTTTATTAAATCATACTTAATTTTAAAAAATTTATAACTAGTATCGTGCTAAGGCTTTTTTTTAATAAATTGTTAAATAAATGTCAGTTCGTGCAAAAAAACTAAGTAAACAGATTTTTTTTGACGTTTTTAAATGTCAAAAAGTTATATGATGTTAGCAGGATATTAAAAAAATAAAATAGCTATTTGATGATATTAACTTTAATAAAGTATTAAAGAAAGCATGATGGTAAATTCAATTAAAATTTTACAAAATTATCGTTTTAACCAAGCATCATACTAAAACAATTTTAACATCGTACTAAGTCAACTAAAATTTTGCGCCATAAAGCTTATATTTATATTTATATAATCCTCTCTCCTCGACCATATCAAAACAGGTATTTCTGAAACTTCGGACAGAGTTTCTAAGAAGGCTTCGACCTACGGAATCGTCAAATTAATATCAAATCATCAATATTTCCCAATTGCATTACACAACAGTTCCAGTTGGATGTGTGAAATAGAAAAATGACAAATTTACCTTACTGATAAAGTTTTATGGCGTAAGATGTAGTTGATGTAGCTAATGTAGTAACACTTAAACAGGGCGAAGATCATAATTTAAAAAAATTTTGTGAAATTTATGTCAAATTCTGTTTATTATTTAGTTAAACTACTTGAATTGATTTTGTTATAAATTGCATTTCTTGTGAATAAACATGTTTCTCTATGAGTCAGTACTAGTTTTATATAAAGCTTACACTCAAATACGGTCTACATTTTACTCAATAACACTAATGCTTGTTGGAAAATATAAAACATGAATTCAAAGCCGCATTTTAAACGAATTCATAGTCAATTTAGGGTAAGCCATGAAAAGGTCTAAAAAAAACTCTAGTTTCTGCTCATGATGGAGCAAGTTTCTACTCAATTTTGTAATCATAATACTTATGTATAAAACAAATAGGGTAATATAAATACTAAAATATTAACGAACTGAATTATTGACATATAATTTGGAATATGACCAAGTACTCGTTCTTGCTCAAGTAATACTGAATAATCTAGAGTATTAACTTTTATTAATTTTACCAGCTACTGGTTAGTTGTTACTTCAAATTACTATAAAATACTTCTATTTTATTGAGCATCAACTAGATAATGTCGGAGATGGTATTCTTGTAATTACAAGTAAATACTCACTTTTTTTAACAGAACTTGGCTGAGTATTAGATTTACATTAACAATTCAAAATGTTAGCTGGATTTTATTGGCCTATTAAATGTCTACCTCTGAAGCATTCCTAAATTTATTGATATTCACAATTACAAGTCTACTAAGGTTATGATACTATGATAGTGGTCAATATTTTCGCTCAATAATGCAAAGTATGTATTCCGTGCATTTTCACTTTTTCGCTGTATATTGAACAATAATATCTATCATCTAATATATGGCCTGCATACGTATTTCATGAGACTGAGGGTTTCTACGATCTTTTGCATACAGTTTCTTAAATATTTTATCTCAACCTAAATTTTGTGTAAATCAAAATAAACTGTAAGATTACTGACAGTTTTGTTTATTTTATGCTCTTCCCATAGAATGAACATGAGACGCGACACGCATTCTTCTTGCAGCAAACTCACTAAAGTGAAAGGTCTTCTAGTAGATACCTATGTTATGAAACATGCAAGACAATAATTTTTCTTGCATGTCAACACTTTCAATAACAAATCAATTTTAAATTCCTGAATTAGGATCGGAAATAATAACTAACTAATTTGTTTTACTGACGTGATTTTCATTTATTTTGTATTTATTTTGAATTTATCCTTACCACTCCTTCGGCTTTGATTTCCTAAAATTTGATCGATGCTATAAACAGCTCGAGGTCTTGATACTGGAGCATCTTGCGACGGCCTCAAAGGCCCAACGGAAGAATGTGCTGTAGTTGTTGACATCATTTTAAAACTTTTTTTTTTGCACCAGATAGTAGATAGGTATATATGAAAATAATTATCACTTTATTTAACACTTAATTTAATTAAACATTTATTTATTTTATTATAATCCAAAAATGTCGATTGTGCGATGAATATCCTTACAGATGATGTTATTCCACATACTATATAATTTTTTAAATCCTTTGTGTTGCTATATAGATAGATACATAATTGTTTCAATCAATCACAAAAATTACACATAAACTTGTATACAAATATAAAACACATCAAATTACCGTTGTAATTGATTTAATTTAAATAATAGCTATGAACGCGTTGGCGGATTGTTTGCGTTTGAATAACGTCAACGGACAACCATCAATCACCGACTGAGTATTCAACAGTAATATTCGTTGCATTAAATACGCATAATTCATTCACTAACCCAAAATAAAGGACTAGGGGTAGGTTTTTGGTTCTTTGTAGTTTTTCAAAAAAAACCCTAGGTAAGGTATATCATCTACGCTAGTCGAGTTCGATGAGGGGATGGGACTTTCTTCTCGCTTAGATGCACGTACGAAGTGTCTGTTCGCTTGGTCATTCTAAGGATATTTTTAAGGGGTGTGCTTTCTACTTCACACACACACAAATGCTTGGTGATTTCCTATTTCTATTGTGCATCCATCTTAAGGGTGGTTTATCTTACAATATGTTGTCAATGTTTAATTGTGTGTTGTGTGGTTGATATGACAACGCATAGATTCTATGAGCAATCAGAAACAAGGAATGCACAATTTTCGAATGTATGTGTGAGAATTTCCCATATTGTTTTTCAGGGGGGTTGAAGGAAAATTCACAGTTTCATAGGTATACCTTGGGGTGGCAGTGTCATAAATTATTTCTCCAGTTTCACCAATATCTACATAAATTAATATTACTGTATCCATAAGTGTGGTTGTAGTGTTGATTTTGCGCAATGCAAACAAATTTAGGGGTTGCGCACATTGGAAAGCATGACCGTCATGATGAGGATAGCACGTGGTTTTTGTGTTACAACAGGTAAATATGAAGGGTAATAAAATAATCATTGTATTTAGTAGGAACGACAGCGAAATTGGGTGATAATTTCAAATGTAAATATGGTATATTTGACAAAGGATTACGAGTGCGTATCCTGCGCTGCGGGAAAACGATGGAAATTCATTGACAAGTTGGTTTTAGTTGAATTGAGATTGAATTATGGTTAGGGGATGAAATGGATAATAAAAATGGATCCGTAAATATCTAGGTAGATATATGGAGCAGGTATAGATAGATAAGTTTTTTTTGTTGGTTAAACTGAGCAATTTTTGAATAAGCTAGGTAGGCAGATTACATTATGTAGGATGTAAGTGTCAACGAAATGTTATATACATACATATATGCAGCTACGTGAATTATTCCCATGATATATTTTTGTAAAAAAAATCATTTTAATCAAACTTAACACTAGGTTAGGTATGATAATGAGTAAGTTTAATAAAGTCATCAGTCCCTGGCGGAAAAATCAAAATTATTGGCGAAAAATATTACAAAAACAGGAATCATACCTACCTACCTATTATTTTTTAGCAGATACCTACCTACCTTTAATTTTTTTAATTCTTTCCGTATTATTGCGTGAATGGATTGACTAAATTTCCAATTCCAATTTTGCAGCACAAAAGTACTCGTATACTACACAAAATTAATATAATTTTGCAATTTTTTTGTTTAATAAAGAACATCAGTGTCGAAATCTTTGTTTAGTATCTACCTATTTACAGTTGTGCATTATCTTAGTTTCAGCTAAAAAGAAGAACTCTAGCCAACCCAGATGCAGGGCAAAGTCAGCTAAATTTTCAGAGATAGCCAACCTATGTAGATCGAGATCGGTACTTTTAGCTCGTGCAAAATAAATAACCAAGTCCATGTCACGGTTCTCTCCACCACTTTAAGTAGGTATACACCACCTTGCGTCATAACATTCAAACTTTGAACAGAAATTTGTAGGTATATAGGTCAATTATGAGTCTCTAAAACTGTTTCCCTTCTGATAGTCGTTCTCTTAAAATCAACACTTTCTAATCACTATCTTTAATTTGCAGTCAAAGTTGCCGATTTGGTCAAGTAAGAAAATGCGAACTGATTGTGGCACAAATATAAATACAAATACACAAATACCTACTTACATTGCAAGTTGATTCGTCAATTTGCATGTTTTAATTATCTTATGCAAAATGTATTAGCTGATCCGTCATAGCAAGCAGTAATTTTATATGTCCCACTTTTTAAATCGTGAAAAAATTGTGTATAGTCATAGCTCAGATTTCTGCAAACTTAACTTATTTATTAGATACATGCTGGAATCTGTACTGACTACATAAATAGTCAATAAAAAAATCTAAGGACTCATAATATTTATATCGGAATCTGAAAGCTATTGGTAATGAATGATCAGTTTATATAATTTGTAATGTTTATATGCACTCATTACATAAACATAATTATTCTATGGACTCTTTGGCCCTTAGTAATAGACATTCATAGAATCGGTTTTAAAGTCACTTTTTGTTAGATGTAGAAAAGTTGCTTTTAAAATTTCGTAACAGATCAAATTTAGCAACAGTCTTATTTATACCAATAATTGTGACTCATTTTCATAATTTCGTTATTGTGAACTGATACACAAACAGATTTCTATTAACCAGATTCGTAAAGTTCTATTGTGATTCTATCATTTTAAATTTAACTTAGTTACAGGAAAGCCGCTTTTAAGTATTTATACTTGAAATTTGTTTTATTTCTACGAATGTTTTTGTTTAAAATCGAACTTAGGCTAGATTCGGATCTATTACTCAGGGCCTTTGTCTTTATATAGGTGTGTTTTTTTTGCAAGTCCATATAGAATTGTAAAAAAAAACGACATCGGGACTAAGCGCTTTACATGCAAATGCAACAACTACTTAAATCTATACAGAGTTAGCTAAGACCAGATAATTATCGAGCGTTAATCTAAGACCCGATAAAAATGGTGATGCCAAAATAGTATTATCTATATGTTATCGATAATTTGCTCAGAGACGTCAAAAGTGAAGTTTTTGGATTGGTTGATGCTAGTCGTCAATAAGCTGACAAATGTCATAGCGTACACAGTGCTTCCAGCTATGTGAAAAAAAAGCTCCTAAATCCCGATGTCGTTTTTTTTTACAATTCTATATGGACTTGCAAAAAAAACACACCTTATGTTTCTATGTACTCACTACATGTTTAGTCTTTACTATCTTACCTTCATAGCTTAGCACGCAGCTCGTTTCTCCTGTCAGGTACAGATGGAATACGAATCTCATTTTAAACCTAAGGTTCTAAGGAAAGGAGACTTCCACTCATTAGATACATGTTTGATTATATTAATACGAATATACGCAATTTTGTATTCATAACATAGCTTGTGATGTGCTTTTTGCTTTCCAGCCGAGGTTCTGCTCGTCGGTCTTGCCAGGGTCGTCCTGAAGAAAACACGAAACTCCAGATTTAAAAGGTCTTCAAACCTTATTACAAAATCTTTATTGGAAATAACTCTTAAATCTATAACATACAATAATCTGCTACTAATATTTCACTTAATTCGGGTAATGAAAACGGTTCACGGGCATCAATCCTTCAATCAGTTATACTGCTTGCTGATACTCTGGATCTGGTACTTGATTACGGGTATTCTGGCTGCTGGTAATTCGGCTTCGAACGGGCCCTTTCATTCGGATGTCTGGTTCCTGACGGGATCCTTAGGTATACCGCCCCTGGTGGCACAAAACAGCAGGCTAACGCTCTGGTAGATCAGCAGGTTCAAGGCCCCTGGTGGCACAAAACAGCAGGCCTAAGCTCTGGTAGATCAGCAGGTTCAAGGCCCCTGGTGGCACAAAACAGCAGGCCTAAGCTCTGGTAGATCAGCAGGTTCAAGGCCCCTGGTGGCACAAAACAGCAGGCCTAAGCTCTGGTAGATCAGCAGGTACCGAAGCCCCTGGCGGCAATTAGGACATTAAACTTCGAATTAAGACCCCTTACCGCTGGTGGGGGGAAGCCTTAATAAGAAATAGCTGGACAATCTCACCTACCTAACATGTCTTCATACGAATCCCCTTACCACTGGTGGGGGGAAGCTCCGCAAAAAGCAAGGGAAGCTAAATGACCAACTCGTCTATACGTCTTGTCTACGACTGGACTTCAAAAGATTTATTCAATCGATCTACTGTGCCGCCTGACTGTATGTATGAGCGAGGTGAGGTGATTTTCGTTCACCCGAGTAGGTCCTCTTGATAGTTTTTCAGTAGAATCTGAATGTGAACTATATAGGTGGTGAACGAAAAATATTATTGTTTGGTTTTTGCGTGACGTCATATGCCTCTGGTGTGTCTGAATCGTATGCGGGCGAAGTATAACTCTTAGTATTAATTACACTTCTCGGTGTTAATACAGAAGTAGTATAGAGTGGAGCAGCATGGAACGCTTCGTTACAAGCTTGCTGTGAAAATACCACTTTCTTATCTAGTGATTACAATTTCTCTGTAGACGGTCCATTATAGTTATGTATTGAGTACATATCATCTGTATACAAGACAAGACATGATAAATTTTGGGGTACATTCGGTACATAAACTGAAATGTAAGCACTGCACATCTAAATGTAAGTAACGGGTGATTTTTTAAGAGCTTGAGAACTTTTTAAAAAAAAAAAACGCATAAAATTTGCAAAATCTCATCGATTCTTTATTTGAAACGTTAGATTGGTCCATGACATTTACTTTTTGAAGATAATTTCATTTAAATGTTGACCGCGGCTGCGTCTTAGGTGGTCCATTCGGAAAGTCCAATTTTGGGTAACTTTTTCGAGCATTTCGGCCGGAATAGCCCGAATTTCTTCGGAAATGTTGTCTTCCAAAGCTGGAATAGTTGCTGGCTTATTTGTGTAGACTTTAGACTTGACGTAGCCCCACAAAAAATAGTCTAAAGGCGTCAAATCGCATGATCTTGGTGGCCAACTTACCGGTCCATTCCTTGAGATGAATTGTTCTCCGAAGTTTTCCCTCAAAATGGCCATAGAATCGCGAGCTGTGTGGCATGTAGCGCCATCTTGTTGAAACCACATGTCAACCAAGTTCAGTTCTTCCATTTTTGGCAACAAAAAGTTTGTTAGCATTGAACGATAGCGATCGCCATTCACCGTAACGTTGCGTCCAACAGCATCTTTGAAAAAATACGGTCCAATGATTCCACCAGCGTACAAACCACACCAAACAGTGCATTTTTCGGGATGCATGGGCAGTTCTTGAACGGCTTCTGGTTGCTCTTCACTCCAAATGCGGCAATTTTGCTTATTTACGTAGCCATTCAACCAGAAATGAGCCTCATCGCTGAACAAAATTTGTCGATAAAAAAGCGGATTTTCTGCCAACTTTTCTAGGGCCCATTCACTGAAAATTCGACGTTGTGGCAGATCGTTCGGCTTCAGTTCTTGCACGAGCTGTATTTTATACGGTTTTACACCAAGATCTTTGCGTAAAATCTTCCATGTGGTCGAATAACACAAACCCAATTGCTGCGAACGGCGACGGATCGACATTTCACGGTCTTCAGAAACAGACGCAATATTCTCTTCTGTACGCACTGTACGCATTCGTGTGGTTGGTTTAATGTCCAATAAAGTAAACTGAGTGCGAAACTTGGTCACAATCGCTGGTCGATTATGTAGACCATAAATCGGACGTAAAGCGCGAAACACATTTCGAACCGAACACTGATTTTGGTAATAAAATTCAATGATTTGCAAGCGTTGCTCGTTAGTAAGTCTATTCATGATGAAATGTCAAAGCATACTGAGCATCTTTCTCTTTGACACCATGTCTGAAATCCCGCGTGATCTGTCAAATACTAATGCATGAAAATCCTAACCTCAAAAAAATCACCCGTTAGAAGCCTATTATAGAAATTTCAGTACATACATTTTATCGAATAAAAATAAAATCAAATTTGTAGTATGGAAATATCAAAATATTTTTATTTTAAAAATCAGTAAAAATATTTTTTTTTAAGTTTTGAAATGTTTTTTAAACTTTTTAGAAGCTTCTGTATAGAAAATTTCATTCAAATGCATCATGCCGATAATGCAGTTTTTGAGAAAAACATAATTTTCGAATACAATTTGCTAACATTTGTATTGTGGGTGCCGTTATTTTAAGATAAAAAAACAAAGTATCTATTTTTTTAAATCTTGTAGGTATCATTTAAAAAATGTTAATTGCCAAGTTTCAAGACAATGCTGCACTCAAATTTTTGGGAAATATTAATACAAAAAACTATTCCGACTTTTAAGGATAAAAAATCCATTTTACCGTTTTCGAAAATACCGAAAACAAAAAAATGGTTCCATGTGAGTTACCATTAATTTACATGTTTTGAAAAATTATTTTATTTTATTTTATATAACTTTTACCAAATGGATTTTTATTGTAAGAAATCTGTGGATGAGTTTTTGAGAAAAAAAAATATTTTCTAAAATTTTGGAAAAGAATGTGTGGCAGGTTATTTTGTGTCTTAAAAAAAAAAAACAGAAAAAAACTTGTCGGAGGTAAAATCTTAAAATATTATTTACCAACTTAAAGCTGCAGTTGTATATTAGGCAGACAGAATTACGAGACCCACTTTTTCATGCTCCCTGTCATCGAAATTTCAAGTCTGATAAAAATCTCGAGTTCGATTCTTTCTTAAACTTTTCTATTTAAAAAAAAAATATTCCTATATAAGTTATGCCAATAATTAGATCGTCGTAGTTGAATAGTTCAGATTTTATATATACAAATTAATTACTGTACAGAAATTCCAGAAAAATATGAAATTGGGTTTTCACCAACTTGATGCATGATCGGATTTTTTGAATAATTCTTAATTTATGAGAAAACAATTTTGAAATCCGTCGGAGCGTTTTTTTTTTAAACAAAAACTTTTTATAATGAACAACTTCATTTTTAAAATTGTTAAAACATTTATGAAAAAAAAACATTGCGTACATACATTTTGATTATTGCGATATATTTACCTACACATGTAGTTATCATAGATCAAGTTTTGTATTTGGAAAAAATATCGAACTGGAGATTTTGATCTAATTTGTTATTACTATGATAGGCAATACAAAAAAGTGGGTCTCGCGATTTCGTTTTTCTGTATGCCTCTACCTTGACATGCAGCCAAAACTGCCGAAGTGATATTCTTTAAACTTGATGATTCGCTATAGAGGATACACTGAAACTTAGTTTTCAGTTCTTAAACTAACGATACCTCTACCATCCAGCCGTCATAAAAAATCTTATACATACATAGATCTCGAAAAGGCCTCTAATGATTTTGATAAATAAAATTTTGTGTCCTATTGGAAGCATGGTTTGCATTTTGGTCCAAAAAAAGTTTAACAAAAATTTTTAAATGCTAACTGTGCTTGCCATAGAAACGTTTTTCGAATTTTTCATCAAAGACTCTACCGATTTTGATGGAAATTTATACAAGTCTTGGAACAATTATTTTTTGTATTTTTCAAAACAAAAAAATTAATTGTTTGTTTTATCAACTGCTTCAAAATTTGAGTCGAATCAGTATGATTTTAAAACTATTAAAGTGTTATATAGGGTCAACAAGAAGATTTTACTTTAATTTAGCATCATGTTAGATCTAACATTTGAAGAAAGTTAAATTTTTCGAATACCTATTTTATCTTGTTAGCTTCATATGATCCTTGAAACTACCAGGTGCTAAAAAAGATTTGACATCTTCTTAGTTTTTTTCACAAACTGTCATTCACTTAGGTGTGTTCAGAAGCAATTAAGAAAAAATAGCCTAAGCAAGATACTTTATTGGGAAACGCTTAAAATTAAGAAAAAAAATAGTAAACTGCTCTGAACTTCGTAAATTGTCAAGTAGTATCAAACTACATTACCATTACATTAGGCTGTTTATCATTTTTCGACAATACCTTGAAAATGACTGGATGATTTTTTTTCTTTGAAGATATCTCCTAAAGTGTATAATTTCATTTTTTTTTCTTAAATCAGACGGCAATTCATTTTGAAACTTTTTTTTAGTAGAAATACTAAACCTTTAAAACCGAATTTTGGGTTTTCCAAGAATTGATAGTTTTTTCTGTCATTTTTCCTTAGTGGAAACACTTTAATCTTAATTATCTGATTCATAAATATAATTTTTTAAAGTAAAGAATTACTCGTTTTTTGAGATTTATAAAATCTTCAATCTTGATTCATAAAATCTCCAGTCTTAGTTTAAAAAATCTCCAAAAAAATCATACTCGCTTAAAAAGCTAATGACTTGAGATATATTAACAGAATTAAGGTGTTTAGATTAAAGAAAAATGACAGAGCATCATAATATATTTAAAAATTAAAATTAAAATTGATTAAAGTTGTTATACCCCTCACGAAAAATTTTGAAATATCGCTATTTTAAAACCATTATCCATACAAAGGACCGAAAACAAAACCGGCTAGACTTTGGTAGTCGATATCAATATTTTGGTTATATATCCATTCCCAAAATTTACTGTGGCCTGGAAGACTATAACGATCTCTTACATGAACGTCTCACATTTAAAAATAAAACGAACTAATTTTAGCAGAGAAACATTTTTTTCATCAAAATCGTAGGAGCTGTTATTGAGACAATGAACGTATTTACCATTATTTTTAGACTATATACATATTGTCAAAAATATGGAGAAGTGCCGAACCAACCAAGTTGTTTTTGAAATATTTCATTTAGCTTAGAAACAAAAATTTTACATAAAAAATACTTTTATTTATTTTTTTAAACTCACATTGTTGTATAACTTTTTAACTTCTGTAACTTTTTAACCTATTCAGATGCGTCTGCATAGAAAATGTGAACCAAATTAATTATGTTAATCATTTTTCGAAAAAATCAAAATCAAAAAATGTTTTTACTTACTTAAATACTTAACCGGCTACCGATCCATAAAGGGTCTCTGTCTGAGACACAGCAACTTTCCATCCTCTGCGATGCCGAGCAAGCTGCTTCCAGTCATCTAGGCTAAAGACTCTGGCATCCGCAATGACTTGGTCCTCAAACCGGAGGTTCAGTCCTCCTTGTCGCAGCGAATCTGGGGGCTGGGATTGTCCATTCGCTCAATGTGGCCGAGCTAATGAAATCGACGTGTTTTGGGTTTCTGGACTACATCCACATATTCCACATATTGGCAAAACTGATAGAGTTCGCGGTTATATCTTCTCCTCTATTCGCCCTCCTCGCACAAAAGACCAAATATCCGTGGAAGAATTTTTCTTTCGAAAGAGCTCACTATATAACACCTCCCTTTTTGATTATAGCCCAGCACTCGGCGCGGTAGAGAAGGACTGGTAGTATAAGGGTTTTGTAGAGCGAGAACTTCATCTTACCGCCGTGGTAGTTGAACTCCTTAACTACCTTGAAGTTCTAGTCTTAATCGGTGGTACGAGTAAGATAGTTGTTTGTTGATTGGGAGCGTATACATACTGGGTCTTGTCCTCAGGGCCGGATTAACCTTCAACGGGGCCCTAGGCAACCATCATTTTGGGGGCCCTTTTTTCACGTCCGTTCCCTTCTTTTTTCGATTAAAAAATACAAACTTATATCTTTCATAAAAATTTTACTGTCACAATGTAATAATATCAATAAAATTACTATCTACATTTTAAACATATCGTTTTCTACATTTGTTTTCGGCAAATTTATCAATTATATCATCAATATCGATTTTGTTCAATAAATCTGACTCAATGCAAAGTATACCTAACATCTCGAGTCGCTCTTGTCGCGTTGTAGGTCTTTCAGCAGCTTTGATTCTTTTTAATTGCGAGAAGGATCATTCGGCAGAACAATTTGTGATCATTAATGTTAAAAAAATCCGAAGAGCTATTTCTCTGTTAGGAAATACATCTGCTAATTGATCTTCCATTAGAATCTTATACAAATGACTATGAGTTTTTTGTGCATCAGTGTATCTGGAGTTCACGTAACTTTGGAATTGTTTCATTTCAATGAAGAAATCTTCAATGAAGAAATCTTCATTGAATCTCTAGAATAAAAACGAACTAAGTTAATTATAGCTTCGTGGAGGTCTCCATCACTTAGAGAAAAGTTGATGAGAAATGCAAATCTCTCTGAAACTTCCATATACACTTTCGCACGTCGTTTGATTTCACTGTGAAGATTGTCACTTTGCAATGACTTACTCACTGCGTGTAAAATTTAACTAGAAATTGGCACCAAGTAGTGAAAAAGTTGTTATTAAAAACCGTTGTGATTGTGTTATTGAAAAACTTATAAGCAAACCCTTTTACAAGTGGAATTCAGTAGACAAATCTGCAATTATAGCGACTGAAAGACCTACTCCATTGCTGCCGGACCTGAGAACGAAATTTTGCAATACAAAAAAGTGTTACTAGAATTCTATGTTCGTAAGAAAATTTTAGAAGTCTTTTTCATTTTTCAGGGGCCCCCTAAAATCGAGGGCCCAAGGCAACTGCCTATTCTGCCTACTTGTTAATCCGGCCCTGCTTGTCCTAATTTACTTCATGATCAACAAGTCTCGCCTGATCTTCAACAGTCGTGAAGGACTCTATTAACGTTGGGAACGGTCGATGATGTAGATATCGTTCGCAACGCATATAGTAGAACTCCTGACGATGAATGCTTTCATATGCGGCTTTTAAGTCGATAAATAGATGGTTGTTCTCGACTTGAAAGTCGTTGGACTTTTCCAGATACCATTTATAACGATTTTAAAAATAAAATAATTTAATTTAATTTTAATAGTAAATGGTATTTTTTTGTATAAATATCTGTGGAACATAGAAGAAACAGTTATTTCTGGTCTAAAATTAATATAAAATGTGTCGGACGAATGACCCAAGAATTCAAGTTCTAGTCGTTTAAGCTGTAGGTGAGCATTCAGACAGACACACAGTATTCCCGTCAAACGCGTTTCCTATAATATGTGTTTTTTATTCACTGCTGCATAGCTAGCGCAGCAAAATTTCCCTCGACAAATAACAACAATTTTGTTGCTGGCGAAAAAGAAGCCAGTAAAAATAAAATGCACGAACTTGCTCCTATGTAAAAGACTAAGAATTTCAAAAATGAATGTTATTAGAGAAACTGTTCATAAGCATAAAATTCATTTTTTAAATGACTTAACCCTAGTTTACAGCCCCAAAAAACTTACTACTTTTCTTGCCTGGGGTGTGTTACACCCCAACAGTTTTAAGCGCATCTAATTGTTTAAATTAATGTTCTGGTGCATTGTTTACGTTTTTTTTCCAATCGAGTTGACATTGTAATTGTTGCTGTTTATGAACACGTGTATTGTTCGTCAAAATTTAAAGCGATTTTGTAGAGAAGTGCAAAAAATTTTGCAATTTATCAAAAAGTAAGTATAAAAATATTGTTTTCTAACATAAATGTTAAAAGAAAGAACTATGTAAATGTATAATTTTTTTTATTGTCTAATTTAGATAAATTATTGAAAAACTATAATAAACGTGATGAAGAAGAGAGGGCAATAGCGTTGAGAGCAATGCTAGACTTGTTTTGGCATTAGATATTTAAGAAGATGAAGTTGGAAAAAGTCGTGAAGAATTTGGTGTGGAGCAATTACGAGTATATACGCAGTGTGTGGACAAAAGACTGGCTTCTGCACCACCAGACGGAAGGATTCGTCGACCACCTCACGCCAAAAATCCGGCTTTCCGAGTTTGTATTCTACCTGTATCCCAAAGCCTAGGGCGCTTCTCCACAGCAGTAATCAAAGATTTAACTTCGTCAGGCATCTAATTGTCTGCACTATTCGACTACAAGACTCAGATTTTATTATGCGGCGTATGTTATTTTGCTGAGGCTCCTCGATATCTATTTGTGCTGATTCGCTCATTTCTTTTTTTTTCTTGAAATTGAACACCAATGCTATGACAACAACTTCACAATTAGTACTGGAAATATGCACATTTGCGTGGTCTTGTTTTCGTGTCATCGCAAATGAATGGGACGGTCGCACATGCTCTCACATGCACGCAAACTGTCACAAAAAATGTGCGAGGGTGTTCAGACGATATGCAATAACGCCGCACATTTATGTGCGATCTGGCCGTCGCACATCGTCTGCAAACCATTTGCATGCATTTGTTGAATGTCCCAAAAGAGTGTTCAGATGATAAGCGTCAATAGTCGCAAATGATGACGTAAAAATGACGTCAGAACCGCAAACATTTGCGGCTTTTATATGCCGTCTGCTCTTAGCTTTAGAATCAGATAAAGAAGGCGAGACTGATCCATTTTATGCTGGTGGAGATGATGAACAAAATGATCCAGATTTTTTTCCAAATGATGAATTCGATCGTAAATATTTTGTTTTGATATTCTGTATAAATCGTTCTTTGCATAAGTTTATTCCCTAGCGGATTATGGAGACATCGATGAAACTGCCGCAGAGATGTTGGGACCAATTGAAAGTTTGCCTGAACCCGATGAAGTTGGAAGTGATATTGATCAAGAATCAACGACGCCAGACGACAGGAAATCGAGATCAACTTGCGATATTTGTGAAAAACACATTTGTCATCGCCACATCAATACAGTTTGCACTAAATGTCTCCCAGAACTTCCATCTTTACCAGAATAATGTTAAGCATCGAAATGTTAATTATAATTTACTTATAATTCATGAAAAATAAAATAAACACTAAAAAAAATGATTTATTTCACATTTTGATCATTGGGGTGTAACACACCCCAGGCAAGTGTGGACGACCTTTTTTTACACGAAATTTCCAAAAAATCAAGTTGAAGCTTTTTGATAAAATAAAGAAGAAAAATATACAGAAAAAAGAATTTTGGTCACTGATTTTTTATCCCAAGTCGAAAAACTGATTTTCAAAAAAGTTACAAGCATTCAAAAGTCGCCTGGGGTGTATCACACCCCAGGATGTAAACTAGGGTTAAAAAAACTTCTTTAGTAGTTAAAGGTAAGAATAGGATGCCATGTGATTCAAGCAAATATAGATTTATGCAAGAACAAAAATTATAAGTCTTTGTAGTCGTTTCTTAAAAAATAAGGTTTTATATAAGAAAATTTTAAAACATTTTTAAGAAAAAATGTTGGTACGCCAATTTGAAGTTTTATTAATGTATGAATCAAAATTAAATTTACAAAAAAAGTATTGAGCCGTTTTCGAGAAATTGAATTTTGAAAAAACAAAAAATTGATTTTTTTTTTCAAAATTCAAAAAAATATTTTTCTTAAAGTTTTGAATTGCAATGTTTTTTAAACTTTTTAGAAGCTTCCCTCTACGAAATTTCATTAAAATCCGTTGTGCTAATAATGAGAAATTCAAAAAAAAAATCGTTCTATGGTATTTATTAAATTACATAATATTAAAAAATAATAGAAAGAAAAAAAATTTAAGCAAAATTCTCGGGACCGTTTTCGAGAAAAATACGATTTTCGAAAACCATTTTTTAACATTTGTATGGAGGGTACCGTTATTTTTAGGTAAAATGAATTTATTTTGCTCATATATTGTAGATTATTTTTCCAAACTTTTATTTTTTTTTGAAATATTGAGTTTTCAAAAAAAATTTTCAAAGTTTTTTTTAAAAATCCAAAAAATTTGTTTTGGAAAATTTGAATACACAATAATGTTCAAACTGCTGGGAAGCTTTAGCATAAAAAAATGATCACAATCGGTTGTACCATTTTTGAGAAAATCAAAAACAAAAAAAATGGTCCCATTTTTTGAAAATTTTTTTCGACCATTACCTAGGTTTAACTAAACTAAATTTTTTTAATTTTTTTTAAGAAAATCGCAGCGTCAGTTTTTGAGAAAAAAATATTTATAATTTCGGAAAAAAATCGTATGGCAGGTACCGTTATTTTTGGTCATAAAAAATCAAATCAAAAAACATCCGGGGGTAAAAAATCAAAACCCATATCTACCAAGTTTGAAGAAAATCGGCCGAGCCGTTTAGCTGTAATCGAACAGACAGACAGACAGACAGAATTGCCAGACCCACTTTTTTCGTCTTCGCTGTCATCGTAATGTCAACTTTGATCAAAATCTCGAGTTCGATTTTTTTTACGAATGCATAACTTGCCTTATAGTACCTATAAGTCGCAAGTAAAAATGACAGTTGTGCTGGTGATAGAACTTTAAATTATTGAAATGAAAATGGCGCTCTGCATCAAATTTTAGAATTAAACATATGTAAATACATGTTTTGACATCAGATTTTGATATTTTCTATAATAATGGCCAAGATTGAAACATAAATTGAAATTGACATTATGGAGTGATTTTGATCGTTTTATTCGCACTTGAATGCTGCGCTGGCTATGCAGCAATGAATAAAACACATCTAATTTTTATATCAAATTTCATGATAAATCAGCTGCGTAATCCTAAAAAAAATATTTTTCGGGGTGAAAAATCCTCTAAGAGTATTTATTGTCATAAAAAGTGCTTCTCATTAGCTGTTCGCAGTTGGCAGAAAATTGTAAATCCCCTTCATTCCTGGTAACCGGCACACAGGAATGGTTGACAGTTTTAAGTCACTAGGCTAAGGTGACTCTACAAGCTTTAATAGCCTCTACTTTTTTGTAATCTTAAAAAATGAAAAATATTATACATATTTAATAATATTTCTATATATATATTACACAGTATACATATCTTATCTTATTTATTAGAAATATCTACCTAGTAGCGTTCGAATATCACGCCAAAGGTGTCACCTTAAGAAAGTCAATGCTGTTTCCTGGGGCAATGCCCCTTGTAAGGAAGTGGCATTTCATACTTTCCGTTGTGCTTTTCATATTAGTCATTCAGACCTGTACAAATTTTGTAGGTTAACATTTATAATTCACTAGGTTCTGTTTTTTAAGGAGCTGTTGTGCCTCAAAATTTTGTATTTATTTTAAAATATATTTTGATCACACAAAACTACGTCGCCCCCTTCACAGAATAAACCATATATAGAAGTTTATGTATACTCTCATATCCGGAATACGACGTTCGCATTCTATAGATACTTCTCGTCTTAAAATGCTCGAATTAAGGAGAAGTCGCGTCGTACGTGTCACAACCCGGACTCATAGTTCTGAATTGGTGAAAGAATCTTTTTTAACCTTCTGCACGCCACACATAGAAATAATAATAATTAAAGAACACAATAGAACAATAGCATTAAGAAACCGCAAACTAGCGGTTGAGCCGGAATTCAACTTAAAACAATAGTTTATGGTATGTAGTTAAATTTATGACATCGCCTTTGTACTAGGTACCTACGAACTTGCGTAGAAGATATGGGTTACATCGGATGGGACGTTCCCTTAATCCTTTGTTTTGATAGCAACACTAAGGAGCACGGCGGCGACTACGGTAATAGGGATCAACTACTATTAGATATTTGTTATCCTGCTAATGAAGAGATATGCGTCGATTTTCCCGGCTATAATACTCGTACGTCTTCTACCTTTGACCATTCTCTTAAAGTAGGTAGAGGATTTTCGACGATAATCACGAGTTTCTTCTGAACCAGGCAGAGCGAGAGAGAGATTTTCAACTGCTTGTAAGGCGATACGGATCCAAATTCCAGGAATGCTTATTCAAGCGGCGATCCTGTTTAAATCTGCAGACAATTAAGAAAGATTGTCATTGTAGTGCTTCGATATCTCTTTCCATTTTTGCGAAAAACAAACTTTCAAAATGCTTGAATAAATAATTTCAGATGCCCAAAGATATTGATTTGAGATATTTTAATTCAAGGATGATTGCGTAAATTGGATTTTTTTGTGGGCAGGTTTTCAGAAATTCGCTCTTACAAAGATGTTTTCTTTAGATGATTTGCATAAATACAAGTATATTTATTATAGAGAAGTTGGGTGTATTATTATTATAAGCCGAGTTGGAAAATGACTTAGTTCGATTTGAAGACTTTCTTTTGAAGGTTTTGTTAAAGCAGAAAAGATTTAATGGGGTGAATGTAGTTATACGCTCAATTTAATTAATTATTTATATTCAAAAGGGGAAAATTGTTATATGATTTTTGTTTTCAGAAATTCATTCTTTAGCCACACAACTCGA
The DNA here is from genome assembly GCA_963931855.1 of Philhelius festivus. Lineage (NCBI taxonomy): Eukaryota > Metazoa > Arthropoda > Insecta > Diptera > Syrphidae > Philhelius > Philhelius festivus. The sequence goes on along the minus strand of OZ007554.1, from coordinate 187,399,489 downwards.
ATGTTCGTTTTTTTACACCCATTATAACGATCGCTGTTCATAACATTTTAAGGGTACTCAAACTTATTGTCAAAAAAAAAACTTTATATTAATGTTAGCCCTGGGGCCTATTTCACCAACTACAAATTACAAGTACAAATTTGTGATTAAAAAAAATTACATATAAAAAAAACTCGATTTTTACAAATTTGTTAAAAAAATGCTTGTAATCACAATTTTGTAAGATGGTGAAATAGGCCCCTGTTAATAAGACAAAACGGGCTAGAGAAAACTCTTTTACTTAATACTAACTTAAAATAACAAAAGGAATTAGTAAAATTACATTTAAAGACTGTATAGAATAAGTATTTGACACACGCCGGATGGCCGGTGTTCCTTACCTATAGTTTGGAAAGTATACTATCTGATACAGTGCTAGCTCATTTTTAAGTCTAGATTTTTAAGTCTAGCTTATTTTTAAGTCTATTTAGCATATCCCAGATGTGAGGTGCGAAGATGATCAAAACTTATATTTGGAAACGTAGTTAGTGAAATGTTATATCCTGGGGATTTTTTCTGAAAAAACATTTCTTAGAAATATCCTTTAATTTTTTTGCTTCATGAGATTTCGTGCACAATGTACGACTGCATCACACGAATTTGATCTAATGCTTAAGAGCTTAGAACTTAAAAAATAAAATGCACGACTGGGTCGCACGAGCTTCCTCCTATGTAATAGACTGCGAAATTTAAAAACTAATGTTATTAGAGAAAACTGTTCATATGGATAAAATTAATTTTTTAAATTCTTTAAGTAGTAAGAGAAAAAAAAAACAGAATGCTATGCAAATATGAATTTATGCAAGAACAAAAACTATAAGTCGTTGTAGTGGTTTCTTAAAAAAAAGATTTTATATACAAACTTTTTAAAATTTTTAGAAAAAATGTTGGCACGCCAATTTAAAGTTTTTATTATTGTTCGAATAAAAATCAAATTTACAAAAAAAAATATTGAGCCGTCTCTGAGATATTCAATTTTCAAAAAAAAAAATAAATTTTTTTTTCAAAAATTCAAAAAATGTTTATTTTAAAGTTTTGAAATGCAATGTGTTTTAGACTTTTTAGAAGCTTCTCTATAGAAAATTTCATTAAGATCCGTTATGTGGATAATGAGAAATTCAAAATTCGACAAATAGTCCTATGCTAGGTACAAGCTGTAACATCTTAATTTAAATTTTTTTTATTAAATTAAAGATCATAAAAATTAATCGAAAGAAAAATAATTTTATAAAAATTCTAGGCGGCGTTTTCGAGAAAAATACGATTTTTGAAAACCATTTTTTTTAATTTTTTAGCATTTGTATGGTAGGTACCTTTATTTTTATGTAAAATGAATTTTTTTTTCTCACATCTTGTAGGTTATAATGAGAAACTTTTATTTATCAAGTTTAAAAAAAATCTAGCATGAGGTTTTCGAAATATCGAGTTTTGATAAAAAAAAATTGAAGTTTTTTTTTTTAAATCCAAAAAATCTTTTTTTGAAAATTTGAGTACACAATTCTATTTATGTTTTTGTTTATGTTTATGCTTTAGCAAAAAAAAATAATTATATAAATCGGTTGTACCGTTTTTGAGAAATAATAAATAATATAATAATAATAATAAATAATTGATTTATATTTTTAAGAAAATATATTCCTACATGAACTATAAGTTCTTATTATTATTAAAATGAAAATTAAATTTCCAAAAAATAATTCACCAAATTTTGATATACGAATTTTCAAGGAAAACAGTTTTTTTATTTTTTGATTTACAATGTTTTTTAATTTTCTTTTCTAAACTTCGGTCATGTCATAAGTAAGAAAGTTAAAAATTTAGAAAAAAAGTTCTATGGCAATGTCTTAATTTCAAATTTTTGTTATTATACTCGTATTTTATTTTTTCAAAAACAAAATAAACGGCTCAACTTTCCTTTGAGGTAGCACGAATTTTTAAACATGGCTAGTTTTGTTTGGTAGATTTGTACTTTTTAATAACAATTATCACAATTTTATAGCGAGAAAAAATTAATAACTATTTCAATTAATTTTCAAAGTTCCCCAGTTTGCATACAAAATGCACACAAAACATGGCTGCGTTCCAATAAACTAGTTTTTTGTTTTGTTTATTGTGACATTTCTCTTTGAGTAAGTAATACCAGAGTCGTTTTATTTTTGGGACATTATTGGGAATTTTTGGTGTTTTATTGATTTTGTAAGGGAATATTATTTGTTGATTTATAGGAAAGTTTCAACACTGCTAGTCAAGAAAATAGTTCAATATAAAAAGCGCGAACCTGCTCTTATTTAAAATACTAATGGACTTTTAAAATTTAACAGACTAAATCTTAAAATGTGATGTTTTCGTTTCACCAAGTGCTTTTAAATCAAACAAGCTTTTAAACACCCTTATAAACTAAATGTCCATTTTTGGCTCATTAAATTTTGAAAGTGTCATCGAAATGTCATCATTATTATGTAGAAAACAACAATTGGATAGAGCAGCTGAAAGTATTGTTTTGTATCATTTTAGTTTTCAGTTTTTGAAGATACAAAATAAAAAGGTTAATACTAATATTTAAATAATCTGTTTTTTATTTATAAAGTATTAATCGTCTTTATCCGACTATAAAGTGCCACACATAGTTATTCGCCGACCAAGAGTATTCCGGTTTGACAGAAATCCATTCTCCGCATATGACTTGAGGTTCCGACTTTCCAAGGCATCTGTGGATCAGTTGTTGAATTTGTTTGGTCGTCATTTGGAACCGAAACAAACCCATCAGTGCAATAAAAACTAAATAAAGTGGTTATTAATTAACGATCTTATGCCACAGGATCTTTCCTTTTGCATTTCGTTTTTTTTGCATTTCTTGTCATTTGTTTGAACACATATCGCCTTCACACATATCGCCTTCTCATTTTTTCTCATACATCTCGCTTGTTAGAAAGAAAAAAAAACGATTTCTTTTTTCCAAGTATGTGAAGAGAACTCAATTTTAACAAAAATTTCCCTTTTATAGATTGGTGAAACTAAAAAGATTTAAGAGTCTGATAAAATTTAAGAGGATTTTTGATAAAAGTGCTTTTAGTGTTTGTTTATGAAATTGGTCATAAGAATTTTAAAAATGAATTTTGTTAGATAAATTTTATAAGAATTAAATCAATTTTTTAAACTCTTACTATTATGGATTTATGCAAGAACAAAAATTATAAGTCGTTGTAGAGGTTTCTTAAAAAAATAAGTTTTAATTATAGAACATTTTTAAATTATGTTTAAGAAAATATTTTGGTAAGTCAACTTTAAGCCTTCATTTTTGTACAAATAAAAATAAAGTTTCCAAACAGAAAGAGATATAGAATTTTCAAAAAAAAAATGATTTTTTTAAGTTTTGAAATGCAATGTTTTTTAAAATTTTTAGAAGTTTCTACAGAATATCACTAAATGGTAGAAAAGAAATTCTATGTGCGGTTTTCGAGAAAAAATATGGATTTCGAAAACAATTTTTTAACATTTGTTGTTTTTTTTTAGGTAAAACATTTTTTTCCTTTATTTTACCTAAATTGTATCAAGAAACTTTTAATTGTCAAGAACAAAAATCAAGCATAGGAATTTCGAAATAATAAGTTTAAAAAAAAATGATTTTTTTTATATCCAAAACATTTTTTTTTGAAAATATAAATGTACATATTCAAACTTTTATTGAGAATTAGCATAAACAAAAATATCAAAATCTCTTCTACCGTTTTTTACAGAATCAAAAACAAAAAAAAATGGTTCTAGGGGGTATAATTAATAATTCGGAAATTTTATTTCAAGCAAGCACTACAAAGCTTTAACTAATTGAAATTTTTTGAATTCTTGTTTGAAAAAATCTGTGAAACAGTTTTTGGGGAAAAAATATTCATACAATTTTTAAAAAAAGTCGCTATAATTCAAAATCTTTAAGGTTGCTTTAAGCAAGTAACGTGCTTAAATCAAAAAACTATACCTACTTAATTAATCTTATTAAATATTAAACAATCTTCTTTTTTAAATTAAACTAAGTAATGGAGTATTTATGTTAAAATAAATAACCAGATTTAATTTAAAATTTCTACCATATCATTTCTCGTTTGATTAAACCGATTGGTGATAGTGAGATAACACATCCAATTCCCTATTTAAACTGACTGAAGATTGTCAAAAATGCATGCCAATTTGGATAACACAATCAATCAGATTTATTTGATTAATTAACCGAGTTGACTTGTGTAATTTTAACCGCAAATTCACTTCTTTAGTTTAACACAAGTTTCAAGTTCTTTTTAATCAATCATTTTTCTGTTCGTAGAAGTCAGATACGTTCGGATTTTCACTACCTACAAGCCAGAATAGTGAAAATATATGGAATAGGATATTTTTTGTTCGGGCTTACTACCCGGTTATAAGAAAGGCAAATTGGGAACATGAATCGCAACGTCAAAGGATAAAAACTTGTGAGTATGCACGTGGAATGTGAGAACAATTTACACCACCTTACTTGGTAAAACTTGAGTTTGTTCTCACGCGGTAAAAGGGAGATATTTCCGTAATTCGTTTAATACTTTAGATGCATTAGGTCTGAAGTATGTTGAAAATGAGAAAATTAGAATTGAGAAAAAAGACTACACATCGGAAACAATTTTCAGACGCCTATTGTCAAGGTATTTTTGTGACACTACCTTATAAGATCCTGGTTTTTAAGCTATTTCTTAAATAAAAATACCTTTTAACTAAATACTATCGTGCTAAGGGTAGTTCTAAATATTTTTTTCCAGAAATACCCCAAAAATAATGTCAGTTTGGAATGAAAAAAAAGAAATATAAAAACACATAATTCTGTGACACTTTGGAAATGTCAAAATGACATACGAAGTTAGTTAGATACCAAAAAACAAAAATAGGTATAAGTTTAGATTGAATTAAACTTTAATAATATGTTAGAAATAGTGTGATGGTAAATCAAATTGGTAATTTGCAAAATCGTATTCCTTACCAAGTATATTATAGTAAAACATTTTTGACATAGTACTAAAGTACTGATTTACATTTGGCGCCAATGTACTTTTATTCAATTTACCGAATACTATCCAAACCTTAAAAAAAAAAAAAAAACAAACAAAACAAAAAATCAATGCACAATATAAAGTTTTGAAGAAATGAAAAGGCAAAAAGAATAATCCCTTTTCTTTAACTACGCAGTTAATACACAGTTTAATAATTTTTTTAAGTCATATAAGTACATATTCTAAGATTCGAAATGGAAAGTCGCCTATATATTCCTAAGTCATTTTAAAATAAAGTCCTTTCTCTGTTACAGATAATCCATTAGGTAAACAAAAGTTTAAAAGAATGTGGACATTATTCAAATTCATTAATAGCCAAAATACCCAGATGGTAACGCCACACTTCAGGTTAGAAATAAAATTTTCGAACAACTTTCTAATACAAACAGTCAAATGAATATTCAATGTTTGTATAGGATAAAATTCGTAACAAATCCGATTCTAAGCAGTTTAATATAGATCTCTTGAGGAAAGTGTGTATAGATATATCTACATGGAACAGGAACAGGTACAAGCCGTAAAAAGGAGGTACTTTTCTGTACTACTAAGCCTTACATAAATCTGGACTTGTACCTTTTTGATTGAGATGATTTTAATAAAAAATAGGATTTTATGAAGTATCTGTACCTATCTACATTTATGTATTTCGAAATCGAGAAGAACTTTAACATTCTGGCAACCTTTTAAATAGACGAGTCAGAGCCTATCCTGATTTTGGGCAGTTTAAATTCGTAAAAAACAATCCTTTAAGAAATTGCGAAAGCCAGCTCAGAAATGGGCTTCTGCTTAAGTTAATAACCTATACGCTTTACCTAGGATAATTATGTTAAAATGGAGGTACACACCACAAGAATAATTTTTTGATCGGTTATACCATACCCACCCGTCACAGTTAGTCGTTATTCACCATGACAAATAATGACAATAAATCTAACCCCACTACACAGTCAATCAACCGAGGTTAATTACTTTTCAACCCCTTTCATTCAATTCAACTTACACCGCCTAAAGCTATTTCTCTAGCTGCAAACGTAAACTTAATCCCATCTATACCTATAAATGAAATGCTTGCCCCTAATTGAGCCGTAAATTATTATCTATTCAATTAATTCATTTCAGTGGTTACATTACTCCCCATCATCTTAAATCGCCACCAGGCCACTTACCCAATCATCATTCATCATAGAGCAGCAAGCCAACTGCCTCTTTACAAACCAACAAGTTGCGTCCTTGGGGAATCCGGGATCCGGTCTGTGAAAAAAAGACGAGTATGGAGAATGAATGCTTGCTCTCTCCCCCGATTTCTTCATCGCACCCACCACCACCCTCCATCATGCCACAGCGCTCCGGTTAGTTAAGGAAGTGTGAAGACACAAATTGAATCAGCAGCCATTTATGTCCGTTAAGAATGTGTGTAAGTGTGTATCTATTTAATACAGTTATAGCACATTCCACCCGCACGCGACTATGTGAGCCTTGGGGTGAGTTCTCAGGACGACATTCTTGATTTTCAGATCAAATTTCATAGAATCAATGTCGATACCTTGTGAGCTATTTTAAGGATGTCGGTATCTGAATCTCTCCTAGATGGGTTCCCAGGCATGCGCCTTGGTGCTCAAAGCTTATTGGATGAGACACCACACAGACACTTGCCCGGATGGGTCATTTACATGTAAGTTCAACTCATTCCGTATGCCCTGAAAAGATGCGCATGTATTGGTAACATCCTGAATTTTTTGTTTTGGTTCCTTGATGGTTTGTAGAGCCCTGAGTTTACAAAGGGTGGCAAAGGTTAAACGTTATCCTTCCTTTGGGTGTTTGTTTTTGCTCCATTTAATAAGGTTAACTACATTCACAGATTGAAAACGACGACAACCACGACGACAGCGTTGACGAAAACCGGCGACGCCGACTGTGGCGGTGGTGGGTGTTTTGGGGGTTGAAACAGATTCAGGCAGGTACACACAAGAAGGATCCATTTAACTATGACGACAACGAGAACGACTGACGATGCGATGGTGCACTGAGAACAAATCCAATGGGTCCTTTGTCTTTTCCGCCTTGTTCCCGATTTTTTTTTATTATTATTTATGCAAGCAGCACGTTCAAACGAAAATTTAATATATTAAGGACTCTAAGGATCCCCAATGAGTGAACAATAAGGGTTGGAAAATTTGATTTTGATTTTCTTTATATTGTCAACGGCTTCTTGAAACTTGATTTACCTTGTTTTTGTGAGAAAGAAGAGCCCTGCGAAGGTTGCTGGGAGGCGTGTGGGTGGCTTGTGATGCGATGATGATAATGATTGTGGGTCGGAACTCGAGAAGGGAGGTTTTTTGTTGTTGTTGTTATTCTTTCGAGGACGATGTCGGAAGATGTGGAATTGGCAGTTAAGAGAGACAGGTTTGGCTTTTGCGATGGCAGCAAGTGAACTATAGGTTGGTTTTGCCGATGATAATGGTGTGAAGAGCACTGTGAGGGTGGGGATTGGATAGATACTTTTGTTATAGAGATGATTTTTCGATTGGATTTGAGATAATTTTTTTTCTTATTTCTTGTCGTGGTGAACGGGAGTGGGAATTGAAAAATTGGATGAAGCGGATGATTTAATTTTTGTGGAAAGTTTAGTGACAAGTAAATTTGATTTTGATTATTAAATAAATGAATACGATGAGAGCCTTATACACAATATATAAAGTATATAAAGATATAGATTAGTGGCGAAACAAGAAAAGTGAGTAACGCAATTTTGTCAATTTGTCTGTCTGTCCGTTCGACTTTAGCAATAACAGTTTCGTCGATTTTTTTAAAACTTGATAGATATGTTTTTATGTAATATAGATTGCATTTTTCAATAGTTCCTCCTAAAAGTTATTTTGTTTAATTTTTAAAAACTGAAAATATGTACGAGGCAACATAAATTTCTTTATAAATTTTAGAAAATATTGTTTTGCTCAAAAACTGTTTCAAAGATTTTTATAAACAAAAACAAAATAAAATGCACGACTGGATCGCACAAACTTGCTCTTATGTAAAAGTACTTGGAATTTAAGATAGATTTTATAAATATAAAACATGGATTTAATGAGATAATATTGTTCAAATGCATAAAATTGCCGTCTGGTTTCCGGAAAAGTATGAATTTATGCAAATAAACTTTAAAAAATCGTTTTATTATTAAATACATTTTTTATATAAGAAATTTCTCTAGAATTTTTCAAGAAAACAATGTGGGATGCGAATTTTAAATATTAAGTAATATTGATTTTAGGAAATAATTTTAAAAAATAATCGTTTATAGGTTTTGAAGATATTGATTTAAAAAAAAAATTATATATGTATCTACATATAAAATATTATAAATAAAATATTATTTTAAACCTAAGGGGACTCCTGCTGAAAATTTTGGGTTAAAATCCTTAGAACCGTTAATGAGAAAGTCGAAAATAAAAAAAAAACGGTCTATGGCAGGTACCCCTAATAACATTTTGCCCCAAAATTTTTTGTTGACCAAAATGTAGCCTATGTTCATAATATCACACCTAATTTTTTTTATCAAAATCGTTAGAGCCGTTTTCGAGATAAATAAGATTTTGCATTACGGGTGTATGGAGTTTTGTTAGTTTTGGAGCTAAAAAAAAAATTTCAATTTCTCTTCTAGGGAATCACCGAAGACCCTTCGAGGTACAGACATACAGACATACAGACATACAGACATACAGACATACAGACATACATACATACATACAGACATACAGACGGAATTGTCGGACCCACTTTTTTCGTCTTCGCTATCATCGTAATATCAACTTTGATCAAAATCTCGAGTTCGATTTTTTTTTCCAAATGCAGAACTTGCCCTATAGTACCTATATCGCAAGTAAAAATCGTTGAGTAAAAGCTCCCTTATGACTACTTACATAGTACATACAATCCCCGGTGTGATGAAATTTGTGGCCACAATTTCCTTCGTAGTTCTTCGGGTGATGACTTCTAACACCTTGTATTTGTTTAATATGATTAATGAATGATATTAATTTCTGTGACAGATCTTATTTACACCTATTTGTCTGTTAAATTATTATCTATTAAGCACTTTATATTATTAATGTAAGAATCAAATTAAAAACTTTTACATACATATTTGAGCATTTAGTATAAGATTTTTCAGATTTTTTCAGATTGTTTTATTGATTATTTTAATAAGTTTAGTTGAATAATTTTCGATTTTTACTTTGGTTTAGATTCTTATAAGGTTAAGCTTCTTGCACATTTTTTTCTTTTTGAGTACACGTGAAAGAAAATTTTTTCAGCGTAGCACGTGTTGGTTGAGTCTCTTGTGATGACTGATCTCAAATTTTCTGAAGCGGGATGATCAAAAGAATCTGAACTTGTAGTGGTGTATTTGCGGACGCATCGGCTTGGCTAGAGTAATTGCTGCGCCAATTTTTATAGGTTACGTCCGCAGTTACACTGAAAATAAATTCCTAGGTAATATTGACGAAAACGTTTTGTTGACCTTTAACAAAACAATTTTATCGTTTTGATTAAATTTTTGTCAATACGAAAAAATGATTTTGTTGATTTCACAAAATTTTTATAATTCAGCATTAATTTTTGTCAGTTTAACCAAATATGCACTACAAATAATATTGTCAGTTTAACAAACCAAGTTTTGTTAATACGAGTATAACAAAATAAAACAGAAGTTTTTGTCACATCGACAAATTTTTTGTGATGTTAACAAAATGTTTGTTGTATCTACAAAAAATCTGTTTTGTAAATATTTGTCAATATCACAAAGTGATGAAATGAAAACATTTTTGTTAAAATGACAAATATTTTGTTTTGGGGTTGAATTATTTTGTAATATTAATAAAATAATATTATCAGATAGATAAAACTATTATGTAAGGAAACCAAAAAATTCTGGGCGTATGTTTTTTTGATAATGACATTTCTTTTGTGTATGATATAGTTCACATTTGGTATTTGTCGAAAAATCGATGTAAGATTAACTAAACTTAACAAAAATTGCGTATTGTTCATAATCCCTCACAGATGGTTGCATCCTGCATGTGAGATCGTAGGGACGAAACGCCAATTTTTTTGGACTTAAATTCCAAAAAAAAACTATTTTGACAAAATTAATTTTGTGGATTCAACAAAAGAAATTTGTAAAATTGACAAAATATTTGTTGAATTGGCAAAATATTTTGTTAATTTAACAAAATATAACAGAACATTTTTGTTAATTCAACAAAATATTTTGTTAATGTAACAAAACAATTTTGTCAATTCAACAAAACAATTTTGTTAATTTAACAAAACAATTCTGTTAATTTAACATAAGAATTTTGTTAATTTAACAAAACAATTTTGGTTATTTAACAAACAAATTTTGTTAATCCGATAATAATAAAAAAACAATAACACTCACAAAAAAATTGTTAATGCAATAAAAGAATTGTTAATATGACAAATTAATTTTGTAAATTCTACGAAATTTTGTCATATTGACAAAATATTTTTGTTATTTCAACATATTAATCTGTTAGCATAACAAAATAATTTTGTGGATACAACAAAATATTTTTTGCTACCTCAACAAAATACTGTAATTTTTATCAATTTGGCAAAACTTTTTAATGGACATATATTGACAAAATTTTTATCAGATCAAACTACATTTTTGTCGTATATACCTAGATTTTATTTTCAGTGATCTTTTTCTTTATATAAAAGAATTCTTAATTTTGTTAAAACAAAAAAATATTCTTTCCTGGATTTCGGGTAGAAGTGTTCCTATAGGTACAGGTGTTTCAAGTCGAATCTTAACCAAGACTTTTTTCCGTAGATAAACCTCGTTTCTGATTCCCTGATTTTTGTTTTTTTGTTATAAATTTTTTTGTCACTTGGAAATATCATAAAATATATAAACTTATATTTCGACTTGAAGAACAAAAAAATATGGGAGAGACTTGTGACCACTTTGGTACTTGAGACGGAAAAGAAGCGTGCTCAAATCGACAACATATCGAAGAAAATATTGCTTTCGTCGAAAGTGCGCAAATGACAGCTCAGTTGACTATCGATACTCGCTATGTTTTTATTTTTCCCAAACAGCATATGGAATTCCAGATAGATCGATCGACTTTGATGCCTGTTTACATTACGCGTTTCATGAAATTTTATTGTGCCTTCTGGTTTTAAACAAAAACCTTGTTTTTTGAATACCCACTTAAGAAAAGGTGCAGTTAAATCTGGTGAACAGGCTGACTAAGAGAAATCTTAATTTTTTGAAATCAAACGTTCGCCAAAAGCAGGGCACAAAAGTGATCCTTCCATTTGCGTAGCTGTTCCTCAATTTGATCCAAAAGTGTGCCATCCACATCCATTACAGGATTACTGGCGTTGCATTTTTCCCGATAACTGCCTTGGATATTTGGTACATCTATATGATACTTCCTCTTCTAGCAGAATTTTTCGCATTATCTGCGGAAATGTCTAATCTCATCCTCATCTCACGTCTTACACAACGAAAGACAATACGTGCTATCCGGACTTTGCTAATGTTTTTCAAGCTGAATGACTGGCTATCAGGGAAGAATGCAAGGTATTCAAACAAGATCCAAGACATAACTGGAATACGGCTATTATCACTGACAGTCACACGGCTGTTAAAGCCATTAATTCTAGTACATCATACTCCAAATTGGTCCAAAGCCAGATGAACTATCAAGCCTCAAGCCTCTTATATAGGTTCCAGGTCATTGTGGCGTTGATAGGAATGAAGGGGTATTATATTTAGAAAGATTTGGTCCACCTATTTTAAATCCCGAACACTTGATCTGATATGCAGACTAAGGCAAGACATAGCTAGGATCGTAGCTAACTGAAAGGACACTGCCCAATAGGAGAGCATGCTGCAAAGCAAGGTATTCCTCACAACACTCGCTGTCATAGCTGTGGGGACCAGCGGGAAAATGAAACAGTCCTCCACCTCCCCTGCAAATGACCTACTCTGGCCAAATTAAGAGCACAATCATTAGGAAAGGCATTTTTCGACGAACTTTCGAAAATGAAGATCAAAGACACGAAATGGCTCCAGGGTGAACTTCGGTTACTTCCATTCTGTGCCCTATGTTTGGGTTTTTAAATCCCGAGCTAGCGGACTGAGGGATTTGATGTGGGCTGGATAATCAATCCATCGGATTGTCTAATTTTTCAGTACCAGTCAACAAGCTTGGCACAGTGTAGATGGTATCGGATGAGTGTGGTGGTCATACTGAGAGAAGGATCCAACTTCCGGATGATTGTGCAAAATCAAAATCACAATAAAAGACATCAAACTCTTCTAGCTCCATATTTTTGAGCTTTATCCAAACAGGAAGACCCCGTGAGAATGTCCACAATCTCCCATATCAATTCCACCACAGGTTCATACGAGTTATGGTATCAAAATGGCTCAAATTGGTCCACAGGGCTAGACTGCCGTTGGTCGTCATATATACCTACCTATTCGTTATCCAATACTCGTTCAATTCGACTGTACGTTGTTCGTCTATCTCGGTAATTATTTACATCTTCGATGATTAACGAAGCTCGATTTTATCCCAGGTGCCTTGAACTCTCGTCCGCCTGGGCACAGTTTCGGATCCAACCTCCATAAAAAAAAAACTTTTTATTTCCCCCCACACCTCGTCAATAGCTGAATGTTGAACTCCATTTAATGACAAAGCTCTGTCGGTAAGATTGGTGATATAGCGATGACAAATATTAGGATCACTAAATACTAAAAGCTTTCGTATTGATTGAACTCCTTGCTGAGTCCTGATGTGATTGCCGTGATTTCTCATACTTCAAACATCACACATTGACTTCTTTCATCGCTGATGAAAATGGTCAACGATATAAATAAATAAACATAAATTTGGTGGTGCAACAGCTCGGAGTGAACCAGGACCTAGTGACTTACAACTCTCAACCATTCCTGTGTGCGTGTTACCAGGAACGGAGGGGACCTACAATTTTCTGCCGATTCCGAACGGCTAATGAGCAGCACTTTCCAAGACAAGAGATACTCTTGGAGAATTTGTCAATTCCTCGCAAGAGGCAGTACACCCCTGAAAAAAACTTTCTTGCATCGGCTGAGAATCGAACTCGAGACCTTCCGCATGACAGTCCAACGCACTAACCATTATGCCAAGGGGTACTACACGATATAGTCAATTTTATTTTCGGTTCGACCATTTATGTGTTCCTAGCTGATTATGTTGCACGTCTTATGTTTAAATACAGTTCCACCAAGCGCAAGACGATTTGCCTTACAAAAGTCGACAAGCAAATCGCCATGTTCATTCCGTGAACAAACGCCTATTATACCCATCAAGCGTTCCAGACCGTAGTTGACTGATCCGAATTGCCGATATTTCGATATTTCTGTTTTTAAAAAACAAAAAAACAAAAGTTAATGAAGTCTATTAGGCTGCAGTTCAACACACAAAAGGCAGGGTTTGCTAGACCCACTTTTTCCGGCTTCCCTATCTTAATGTCAAATGTGATCAAAAGCTTGAGTTCGATTTTTCTTACGACTGCATTACTTGCCATATATCTATGTAAATACAATTTCAATATAGATGTCGCTAGTGAAAAAGATTAACTGTCAAAATTGCCCAACCATAGCTTCAAAAGAATTATCTTTTTTCGTCAGACTTTATGTTATGTTTACATGTGTATTTCTCTGTGAAATATAAAAAGGCGTCATTTGCATCCCTTACAACTAATTCTGAATAATCTCCCCACACCAAAGTATCATTTACTCAACAAAAAGCAACAGATCTTAAGTGTCAACCACAGTCAAAAACTCAACAATGCCCAAAGTTTCAGTTTATATTCGCATTATCTCCATTGTCATTGCCGTCATCGTCGTCGTCTTCGTCGTCGACTGGAGATCAAATTACAAACTTTCTGCTCTCTTATTTGTATCCTTCGTCTTCATCATTTTTTGATTTCCATTATTTAACGCAAATTTTATTCATTAATGTGAATACAACCAACCAAACCGTGTATGGGTTTTTGTTTGTGTGTGCATCATCTATACATATACGGAGAACCATCTCAAGACTTAAGAATATCGCAATTAAATTTCACTGCAGGACGTCCATCTGCAAATGATGGCCCACTTAAACTTTGCCCAATGTTGCGGCAAACATTTCTATTATTTAAACAAAAAATAAAAAAAAAAACATATTCACATGAAGGTACATCCAAGCAACTAAAAAAAGAGTTTGTTCATTATCCTGTGTGTACTTACAAGCATATTAATAATTGCTCCTTGACAAAAGAAAATATAATTTGATCCTTTTATTTATCCTTATTTTCTCCCTCAGATCATCAACCGACCGAAAATCGGTGGCCTCCTGGTCGGGTCATAATGAGAATAAATCAAAAAAGGGATGAAAGGATAATTCACTGTAATACAATATCATGTCAACTGTGTATATGACTGACTGTAAAGTATATCCTTTCTGTGCAATATCGTCATATTATAAAAAGTAAACTATAACAGAAACATAAAGGTACTCGTACTTGAGTATAGCAACAACTGATGGAGACAGACCGTGGGGGTTCTCAACATTTAGGGTAATTACTTTGTCATGAATATTTTTAATGAGATCACTGATGGGTGAGGGGTGATTCGAAACGATTTACAACTAATTTGTATTATTTTTACGCAATAAGGGCTTTTAATATTTTGTCGAAATGTCCTTGACAGAACTGCGGCAGGTGCTGAAAATGCGGGCAAGAGCATTTAGTTAAAAAAAAAAACCCTTTGATATGTGTGCTTGGTATTTGAATGTCAATCAGATTATGAATTGAATTGGTAGTAAATTGTTTTTAAATATTCGCACACAATCGTAGCTACAGAAATATTTGCATGAATGTACATATATCAAATTTGGTAATGTAACAAAAAATCTCTAGATATACGAGTACGTATAATGCTTTCAGAATTATATGCATGCACCTAAGGGATAGTTTCTCTATTTCAATATTGTTTTATTGACCGTTTATAATTATATTAAATAATTTACATAATATATATGTTAAGTTCTATGTACCTCGATGGGTTTGGTGAGCTTTGAAAAAATAGTGATTTTTGTAGACAAGTGGTTATTATCCATGATTTTCTCAAAAATTAAAAAAAAATTTGTTTTCGAAATTTTCAAAGGGTGGCACATCCATGGAAAGGTATGTTCATTCTCTATTCAGAATTGAAAACTGCAACCCCTTACGAGCCTTGGTTTCGAAAATATCTCCATCCGCGTCCGATGACTTTTTTAGATTTGGGTCAATTTTCAGTAAAATCAATTTAGATGCCCATATTTCCATAACCGGACCTCGCATAACCTTCTGGTTTTCAACCGTGAATAGGTCTTGAAAAGTTAACTAGGGATTTTGAAAACCGCAACCTCTTACAAGGCCTGGTTTCGGAAATATCGCCATCCAAAGACATAGCTAGGTAGTTTAGAGGCGAAAACCGGAAAAACCACTTTGATTGACCAATTTTACAATATTTCGATAACCAGACCACTCAGAACTGTTTGGCTTACATGTGTGTATAGGTTTTGAAATGACCTTTCGTTTGATGCATATCTCGATGGGTTTGGTGAACTTTAAAAAAATAGTGATTTTTGTAGACAAGTGGTTAGTCCATGATTTTCTCAAAAATTAAAAAAAAAATTGTTTTCGAAATTTTTAAAGGTTGGCACACTCCTACTCTCACCTCCCCGTGGTGAACATCGGGTACCTAGTGCCTCAACTGGAGATTGGGTCTCAACCCCAGTGGAAATTTGTTGCGGGTAGCAAACGAGAGAGGGGGGGAGAGGTGTTCCCACTAAGGCACCTCTCCTATTACCCAGACGGCAGCGGAAGAATTTCCCCAGATGGAATCAACGGTGGCGTCTATAGTTCCAGTCAGGATGAACTACTTGGTGAACACCTTATATGGGCTACTACGACATATTCGTAGCTTAGGCCTATAAGGAGCGGATTCGTCCGGCTCCCTACCCTTGGAGTTATACTAAGGGTCTGGTCCTCTAGGTCGGGTGTTGTGCGTCGGGGTAACTTCCCTACCACGTAAAAATGTAACTGTTCCGATACAACAACAAGCCTCGGATATGGAGAATTTTAATGTTGACGACCCCAGCAAACGAAACAAGGACAATGATTTTCGGTTCTGCACGTGGAATGTCCGGACCTTAAACAGGCCACGTGCTGCCGAACAAATAATGGAGAGCCTAGATAGGCTAAGGGCTGACATTACAGCTATCCAGGAAGTGCGATGGGATGGAGAGGGCATACGAAGAATGAAAACGTGTGACATTTACTTCGGCGAGTGCTACAAGGAGCAGGGTCAGCGGCTTTTTGGATGTGGATTTGTGGTAAGGGGAAGACTTAGGCAAGAAGTCTTGGGCTTCAGAAATGTAAGCGAGCGCCTGGTCACAATCCGCATCAAAGCGAAATTCAAAAACGTGACGCTAATCTGTGTCCATGCCCCAACGGAAGAAAAAGATAACTCAACCAAAGAAGAATTCTACGACCTTCTCGAGGAAACGTATGATAGGTGCCCCAAGTACGACGTCAAGATTATTCTTGGCGACTTCAACGCCAAGATCGGAAAGAAGGACATCTTTGGTTCGATAGTCGGAGGACACAGCCTGCACGAAAACACTTCCGGTAACGGACTCAGGCTGATTGACTTTGCGGCGCGGTGAAATGTCATCATAGCTAGAACTCGATTCCCACACCTCAATATACACAAAGGGACCTATCGGTCTCCGGATCAACTAACCGTCAACCAGATTGATCATGTTGCGATAGACGCGAGACATGCTTCCAGTATCCTAGATGTCCGAACATTCCGAGGAGCCAACATAGACTCGGATCATTACTTGGTGGTAGCCCAAGTACAGATGCGGATATCCATGAAGCCACAACGACGGACGGATGCTGTGAAAAGATTCAATGTCGCGAGGTTAAAATCACAGGGGGTCGCCAGGAATTTTGTAGACCGAGTCTCTCTTAATCTCTCAGCAAGCCCGCCTCCAGCTTCATCTACGGATGACCTGTGGAAGCACTGCCAGAATGCCATCAGTAGTGCTGCCACTGATGTGTTGGGTTTCACAAGGCCACCACAACAAAACCCCTGGTTTGACGAAGAATGCAGGTTGGCGCATGTAGCAAAGAACTAGGCTTACCAATTAATGCTGCAGGCAAGAACCAGAGCTGCTGAGAGAGATGCCCGGGAGCTCTACGGGCAAAGACGAAGGGAGGAACGCCGACTTCTAAGGAGGAAAAAGAGAGAGCATGCGAAGCGGGCGGTCGAGTCTATTGAGGACTGTACCGGCAGAGGGGATGTTCGAAAGTTTTACCAAAGGGTAAGGCAATCCACCCTGGGCTACAAAGTTAGAACGGAAGCCTGTCGGGATGAGAGTGGGAATATGGTAGTGGACACACAGTCCGTGCTGAGGATCTGGAAGCAACACTTTTCCAGACTGCTGAACGGCGAGGAAGGCCAAAATTCCGCAGCTAGGCGGAACATTCCATTCAACCTGGACGATGATGGTCAAAATTTCCGTCCACCCGACCTAAATGAAGTGCGGTCAGCGATAGCCAAGCTGAAAGCGTACAAATCTGCTGGCGCGGATGGCTTGTCAGCTGAGCTATTCAAAGCAGGTGGGGATGACTTGGTAGGGAGCATGCACCAACTCATCTCAAAAATTTGGTCGGATGAAAGTATGCCCAATGAGTGGAACCTCGGCATATTGTGCCCCATGCACGAGAAAGGAGATGCTCTGACGTGTGCCAATTACAGAGGTATAAGTCTCCTCAACGTCGCATACAAAATCCTGTCGTCTGTACTGTGTGAACCCCTAAAACCGTTTGTCAACGAGCTGATCGGCCCCTATCAGTGTGGTTTTAAGCCAGGCAAATCTACTCTGGATCGATGTTCACACTTCGATTTCAAAGTCGCGTATGATAGCGTGGACAGAAAACAACTATACAGAGCCATGTCTCATCTCGGAATCCCTTCCAAGCTCGTCCGCTTGTGCAGGATGACGATGGAGAAATCTCGCTGCTCCGTCAAGGTCGGTAAGAACACCACCGAACCCTTTGATGTCGAGAAAGGTCTGAGGCAGGGCGATGCGCTATCATGCAGCCTATTTAACATCGCTCTTGAAACAATTGTATGAAACTCAAACGTCAACAACAGAGGTACAATTTTTCAAAAGTCAGATCAACTGCTTGCTTATGCGGATGCGAGCTGTTACCGGTGCGTTTGCAAGTATTGAACTGGAGGCGGCGAAAATGGGTTTGGCTGTTAATGAGGACAAGACGAAGTATATGCTATCATCGAGAAAAGAATCTCAACATCGTTGACTCGGGCAAAACGTCACGATGGATAGGTATAACTTCGAAGTCGTCAAAGACTTTGTCTACCTGGGCTCCACTATAACATCGCAAAACGACATCAGTGCAGAGATCAAGCGAAGAATTACTCTTGCCAACCGCTGTTTCTTCGGGCTAAGAAGGCATTTGAGTAATAATACCCTATCTCAAAGAACCAAGAAGACCTTGTATAAGACCCTCATCATCCCGGTCCTGCCCAAACGAGGGGCAGAAGCATGGACGCTGTCTAAAACGGATGAAAATCTGCTTGGTGATTTGAAGGAAAAGTTCTTCGTTTGATCTTCGGTCCAGTCTGTATCGATGGAGTATGGAGAAGAAGGTTCAACAATGAGCTGTACGGGCCTTACAGCGACGTTGACCTAGTCAAGAAGCTGAAAATACAACGGCTGAGATAGCTGGGGCACGTGGGAGTGTATGGACAACGACGCACCAGCCCGTCGAATCTTCGAATCCACCCCCGATGGTCTGCGCAGCAGAGGAAGACCCCACCTCAGGTGGCGCGCACAAGTGGAGAGCGACCTCGACCAACTTGGAGTGCGTAACTGGAGGCAGCTAGCTGGGGACCGAGCTAGCTGGTGGGGCTTGTTGGTTGAGGCCGTAGTCCACCCTGGACTGTGAGCGTCATCTAAAGTAAGTAAGTAACCTCTTACAAGGCCTGGTTTCGGAAATATCGCCACTCAAGGACATAGCTAGGTAGGTTGGAGGCGAAAATCGGAAAAACCACTTTGATTGACCATTTTTGCCATATTTCGATAACCAGACCACCCAGAACAGCATATGTGTATAGCTATTGAATAGACCTTTTGTTTGATGTATATCTCGATGGGTTTGGTGAACTTTGAAAAATAGTGATTTTTGTAGACAAGTCCATGATTTTCTCAAAATTAAAAAAAACTTTTTTTTCGAAATTTGCCAATGATTGGCACATCCATAAAAAAATTGAAAACTGCAACCACTTACGAACCTTGGTTTCGAAAGTATCTCCATCCGCGTCCGATAACTTTTTTTAGATTTTAGTCAATTTTCAGTAAAATCACTTTGGATGCCCATATTTCGATAACCAGACCTCACATAATCTTCTGGTTTCAACCGTGAATAGGTCTTGAAAAGTTGACTAGGGACTTTGACAACCGCAACCTCTTGCAAGGCCTGGTTTCGGAAATATCGCCATCCAAGGACATAGCTAGGTGAATTAGAGGCGAAAATCGAAAAAACCACTTTGACTGACCATTTTTGCCATATTTCGATAACCAGACAGCCCAGAACGGTTTGGCTTACATGTGTATATACTATATATGTAGGTATTGAATAAAATTTCGTTTAAGTATATATCTCGATGGGTTTGGTGAACTTTGATAAAATAAAGCACACAGAGTAGTAGAAACAAAATCTATCAGAATAATGGACCTGCTCTTTAGGAAAACCATCTTCTTTAGTTAAAAAAATCGGTTTACAAAAAAAGAACAGAACAGCTGGGGGAAAATTCTTGTTGAAATGGCCCTTTGGGAAGAGTGCAGTAAGTGGCTGGGCTAAGTTGTCAGTACATTTTTTCAACAAAACAGAAGGGGACCTTCAGGACCAAAAGAAAAATCATCTTTAAGTCTCGGTGCAGCCATTCATATAACTAAATAGTTAATATCAGCCCCGGAATTGTCGCACGGAAACGCTCTCTCTTTGTAACAACTCTATTCAAAATCCCATCTTAACAACCCCCAATTTTTATGAAAACAATTGTCCTTACGTCTCCCAAATTCTATGGTCTTTGTTTCCAACTTAATGCACAATACCTAAATAAATGCTATGCAACGACATCCATATGTAAGCGCATTAAGCGAATTCCAAAACGATAATTCCCCAAAAGACTAGCGAACGAAACTGATACTGAACATCGAAATAATCTCAACAGCAAATATCTAAAAAATGAACGCTTACAGCCCCTAACCCTAAACGAACAGGAAAGGAATTATAAAAACCTTCTCCGTGATGAGGAATTCATTTTACGAAACAAATTTTTCGATTTTCGCCCATCACATGTAGGAACGGGTAGGAGGTATTTATTCTTCTTTTCGTTAAAAATTTGGAGGCTTACCGCACAAAAACGAGAATTGGTTTTTGGATAAATAGAGTTCTCATCACAAATTTCCACATTGAAGAAGAGTTCCCAGAACTTTAATTAAACAAAATTTCACTTAAATGCCAAACCCCTCCCTTGCATTTGAAGATTGTACGAAAAGCTCGATTGTACCTATACAAAAAGGGAGTCCTCTGGCTTATGAGAGCCCTGTGCTTTTATTAAATAGACTTGTGTTCGCATATTTTCGTTTTATTACATTCATTTTGCGAATCCAGAACCCATCTCCCTTCCAGAAACTGTTGCAATTTGTATAGCACATCTGGTTTCTCGAAAAGGACCAATATGCACATTTAGGTACCCTCTTCTGCAGCCGAAAGGGCTTGCTATGGTATTAAAAAAATGAGAATCAACTTAACCCGCAAAGGCTCCAATGAGTGATGGGTATAACGGTGATGGTGTAGCATACACCAACTATACAAAGTGGCTTGGTTGGTTATAACTAATTTTCGCCGCTGAGGCATGTCCTGGGAAGGAGCGAGCGAGAGATGGCGTTACGGTGTTCCCAAAGGGGTTAATGAGCCCACACTAAACCATCACCCTCTCCCATCATACGTAATACAATGTGTGCGGGTAATTGTTTTATATTGCTGCCGTTTAAAACAGCGCCCCCTATCTCCCACTTAGCGGAGTATGCATTTCGAAAGTTGTTCAAAAATTTCATTAAATATGGTTTTCATTGTTGTTCAACGAAACCAGCCAAAATTAAAACCAAAATAAAAATAAAATACAAAAATTTCCAACAGCAAATAGAGGAACAGGATGCGCACCCAACAGGAAAGCACAGCAGGACGGAATTAAAAAAAACGCGCATAGCTACCCACCGAATGAATAAAATAATAAAATAAAAAGGACTCTCAAACAGTCTGTGGTGTTATTTTTGTTCCAAAACGGATGCTGGGTCGGAGTGATGGTTACGTCCTCATCGTCGGCTGCGACTGGCGACGCCATACTGACTTTTTCACATATTACTCCGCCGCCGCCATGTCGTTATAGTAAGGACCCACAGCAATTTTTTTATTTCTTGTTGGTATTTATGATGTGAAAGTATCCCTTATCTCCTCCCTCGTTTCTAGGGATATACAAAGTAGTGCGGGGGATTGGCACACATGGTCCTCTTTTGGAAACACAAAATATTAAAAAAAGAATGTGACTAAATAAAAATTGCATTTTATGCAAAATTCTTTTATTTTTATTTTTGACTCACATTTATAAAATTGTGTGGCTGTGTGTTATTTGCAAATGAAATAAGGATGTGAGGACTTAATATGGCAGAAATTGTATTTATGCATTTTTTTTTTGTTTCGCTGGATTCGAAAGAGGGGG